>CAUZXS010002572.1:0-120000 GCA_963585895.1 Sepioteuthis lessoniana | reverse complement strand
TTATCTATAAAATTCTTTTCCTTTATTTGAAGTAGAGTGTAGTCGTTGGTTTGATATATTGGCATTATCTCAAATTTCCCTCGACTACATTGGTATAAGTGTTTCGAAACATTTAATTTTCTGTTTTCTTCTATTTTGATATTACTCCTGTGTAGTGTTATCCTTGTATTAAAAGCTTGTGTTAACCCAATGTATATTTCTTTGCATTCACTACATTCGATTATGTAGACTATGTTTTCTGAGTTACAGCTTAAGTTTTTATTTATTTTGACTTTGGTTTCCGGGTTTTTAAAGGTATAGGATTTACCTTCTATAATTATATAACATATTTTGCATCGTTTATTGTTGCATTTAGTAACTCCTTGTGTTGTGTTTTCTCCAAATGTAGAAGAGGTGAGTATTCTTTGAAGATGTTTGGGTTGTCTCTGGCTTTAAATGATTTTTGTTGTCTCGTATTTCTTTGATTTTGTCCTCGTTTTTAAGTTCTAGATTTTTCATTATTTCTGTGAATAGTTCTAGATTATTTTTGTTGTAGGTTGTGACGTATGTTAGGGGTTTCTTATTGTGTTTTTTCGGGTTCCTTAATTCTCTTTGCAGTATTTTTTCTGCAAATTCCAGCCCTTTATTTATTAGTGTTATTAGGTATCTTCTCTGGTGTTGGGTTGTGTGTAGTTCTTTAAAGCGAGTCTGCAAGCAATATTGAACAAGTCTTGGCGGCAACACCCCACAAGGCACCAACTATACGGCCACCTGTCTCCCATCACGAAAGCTATCCAAGTTAGACGAACCAGACATGCAGGACACTGCTGGAGAAGTAGGGAAGAGTTCATAAGTGGAGTACTCCTATGGACCCCCACATATGGCCGGGCAAAAGTAGGACGACCAGCACGAACATACATACAGCAGCTATGTGAGGATACGGGATGTAGCCCTGAAGACCTGCCAGAGGCGATGAACGATAGGGAGAAGTGGCGAGAGAGGGTCAGGGATATCCGTGCTAGCAGCACGACATGATGATGATGATTGTGTGTATTCTACGGGCTAAAGTGTAAGAGATGGATTTTATACAGTTTTGGGGGTGGTGGGTTTTGAATTGGAGGTATTGTTGGGTGTCTGTTGGTTTGTGGTAGATATCTGTGATGATTTGACCATTTACGTTTTTTATAAGGATATCTAAAAATGGTAATTCTTTTGAGCTGTGTTCCATAGTAAATTTTATTTTGGGGTGTAGGTTTTGTAGTAGGTTGAATAATTCGTTGATGTCTCCCTATGGGCATTTCCAGAACGGTTTGGTAAATTCTTCTTTTGTGTCGTTACCGTATTTTTGTGGATATATGTATTATACATATTTATACACCCGTTCGTGGAAATATATATATATAACCCACACACGAGCACACATTCACACATATTTATCCAAAAGTCTTCACACACACAAACATTTACGTGTGTGTACGTGGCAATGACAGGATACATAACAAATTAGATACATATATATATATATATATATATATAATATAACCGGTCCATTGCAATAATGCTGGTTGAGTGTTCGCTAAAGGCCTCTTGGGTTCGATCCCAGGTTAACTCATACCAAAGACTCAAAAAATAGTACTTGATACCTCCTTGCTTAACACTCAGCAATGTAAGGTACGGATTAAGGGTAAGTGGAACAATCCAGGTAGAGTAGTTGCACTCTCCCCTACACCGCGGTGTGGTAGTTATTGGTGTAGGGGAGGGCGCTACTCCTTTTCCTGGATTGCTCCCCTTTACCCTTGATACGTACCTTATATTGCTGAGTGTTAAGCAAGGAGGTATCAAGTACCATTTTTAAAGTCTTTGGTATGACGCGACACGGGATTGAACCCAGCTCTCCCGGACCACTGGCGAACACTCTAACCAATTGACCATTTGAGCCGGTTTAGCATAAGTACGCAGATTAAATATCAAAACAGTCCTATTTCAAGCAATTCAGTTTTGCATAAGTACATAGTTTAGTCCTATTTGAGCCATAGATAGGACCCTATCAGGTGCTACCACTCAAGGCCAGAGTGGACCTGGAAACGATGGCAATGAATGGGTACTCCGCATTCCCCAAAGCTCTAGCATTACTGGAACCTCACCATCAGATTGAAAACTAGAAAATGGATTAACATGGACCAACACACACCGAAATAACGCTAAAGCACAAATAGATTACATCCTCATAAATAAGAAATGGAATAATAGCTGATTGAATTTTGAGGCATATTTCTCTTTTGAGGGTGTGTCCTCCGATTGCCGAATTTTCACGGCAAAGATACGTTTGAGCCTACGAAGAAATGCGGCACAAACAACCACAACCGCACACTATGTCTGGTCCCTGCTTAATAATAAAAATATTCGCGATAGATCTACGATAACACTAAGAAACAAATTCGATGGACTACAGGAGATATCAGAAACACCTTCCTCGAATTGTTATGTTTTGACCTGTTAACCCGGCCAAAAATGCCATTCAAGGTGATGCACCGGAAGGAAGTGACACATTCTAATGGCAGTTATGAGAGGAAATCGCGTGGGCGGAAATTGGCTGATGAAATGGGACGAGGTAAAAAAAATCCCATTATACTCTCATAGACTGACGCACCGGAAGAGAGTGACCTCTGAACTGCATGACAGTTATTTCCGCTCGATGACGATCACACAGGCCATTCCAAAGGTAGCGGAAGTGACACATCCCGGTCGCTAGATATCGGAAGAAGTTGCGGAGGCGTGGAGGCGTGTCCATATCACCGCGTGGGAGTTTGAAGGTAAAATAAGGCCGACGAATTGAACAGAAGGCAGACAGAGAGACAGGCGAGTTTAGTTGAGTAGAGTTGGAGAAGGAGTTAGACGAAAAGTAGTAAGGAAAGCCAGCACCCAGTAGAGTGGACTCCAAGGCTCCGGTTGAGCAGCCATGGAGAACGAGAAAGACACAACGCTGACGGCCATAACTTCGGGGTCAAAATAATTCACTTATGTTCGGTCTCCAGCTCCCTCTCACACGTAAACCTTGAACAACCCTTTCGAACCTTACAAATAAAGTGAGAGGTAGGATTTTTTTTACCTCTTTTGTTAAAGAAGCCTTCCTGCGTCTGTCTTTAACCTGCGTCTGTTTATTATTGCGTCTTTGTCACTGCGTCTTTCTGCGTGCGTCTGTTATCATTGCGTCGGTATGTATCCAGCATATATAGGTATATTTCGGCATGAACATGTATATGATAATATAACAGAATGACGAATATGAGAACTTCGTCAACGCCTACATAGAAGCGGCGGCCGAATGCATAACAACCAAACTAAGAGCAAAATATAGAGTTCCCTGAGAGACATTAGCAGATAAGAAAAAACGTGACGATATGAAAACTGCATCCCTATTCGATAGGAGAAAACCAACTAACACCAACGCTCAGAAACTTAAGAAAGCACAAAGCAAATTAAATAACGCATACCTAAAAGAACAAACAGAATACATACAAAACCAGATCAATAAGATTAGAGACTCGGTTGAAGATAGAGGTGCCCGTGGTGTAATGGTTATCGTCGCAGGAAATGGAGACGGTGACACGAGGTGAAATCTTGGACGAGACTGATTGCATTTCACATAGCACTAATACCCAATTATGAATCCAATTATTCTCCCTCCAGCTATGGGTAAATAGTAGGGCAGACTAAGTTCTTCAGCCTTAGCGATGCAACTAGTCTAAAAGAAGGAAAACTCTGAATTCAAACCTGTTAAACTCCGCTCAAAAATTGACCTTGTGTCATATCCCGCCCGAGTGGAGGGGTTGGGTAAATATGATAGACAATCTAGGATATCATGGCATACAGTAAATGAGGTGAGCAGAAAGAAGAGCGCTGTGAGAGTAAAACTGAACGCTGCCAGCCAAGAAGAACGAATACACCTGCGGAAACAGCATTTCAACAATCTGCTTGGAAAATCCCCCCAAAATTACGGATGAACGTATCATTAGAATTATTAGCAATCCACTAGACATCAAACTAGGACAGTTTACACAGGAACTCGACATAGTACTAAGAAAAATTTAAAATAGGTAACCTGCAGGTCTTGATTAAATACCCCTAGAGATACGGAAAACAAGGATATTTGACAACATACTGCTCCGATACTTCAACGCCGTATACAACCAGAACATAATAGACGGATAGATAAAGGGCTGCATTTTCCATTTCCCCAAGAAGGGTGACCTCGGAATAGCCAAGGTCTACCGAGGAATAACCCTTACTTCTATGGTAGCCAGAATTTATAACGTTCTGCTACTCAACCATGTAGAACCTGAAATTGAGAAAACTCTTTAGAAGAACCAGATAGCTTTCGGAGAAATCGATCCACAACATCACAAATTTTGACAATCCGACAAACACTGGAAGGTGTTCGTGGAAAAAAAAGAGGTGACACTATTATTTGTAGATTTCTCCAAGGCATTTGACTCCATACACAGAGGGAAGATGGCGCAAACACTTCTTGCCTACGGTCTCCTCAAAGAAACCGTCGCCGCCATAATGATGCTATATTTTATATAGCATCATATATATCCCGTAGGCAAGAAGTAAAGAAAGTAAAAGTTCCCTCTCCGGAAGGAGACACAGATTTCTTTGACATTGTCGTAGATGTCTTCTAAGGGGACACATTAGCTCCATACCGATTAATTATTTGCCTAGACTGCGTGCTTTAAACATCAGCATAATTAATGAAAGAAAATGGCTTTATGCAGGCAAAAGCAAGAAACAGAAGATACACAGCAAGAACGATTACGGACGCGGACTACGCTGATGACATAGCGCTTCTGGCCAATAGACCTGATCAGGCCGAATCCCTGCTCATAGTCTCGAACGGACAGCAGGTGGCATAGGGCTCCATGTCAACGCAGAACAAACAGAGTTCATGAGCTTTAATCAAAGGCTACATCTCCACACTCAATGGTAGATCTCTAAAACAAGTTCACCTACCTCGGAAGCAGCGTCTCAGCTACCAAAATAATATCAATTCAAGACTAGTGAAGGACTGGACAGCTATCAACAGACTATCGGTCGTATGAAAGTCAGACCTATCAGATAAAATAAAACAGTTTTTTCCAAGCAACAGTCGTGTCAATACTGCTGAATGGATGCACGACATGGACACTGAGTGGCGTAGGGAAAGAAAGCTTGACAGTAATTGTGAAAGAATAGTGCGAGCTGTATTGAACAAGTCCCGGCGGCAATATCCCACAAGGCAGCAGCTGTATGGACACCAATCATTCATCACGAAAATAATACAAATTAGAGGATAAAGACATGCGAGACACTACGAGAGAAGTAAGAGTGAGCTAAAATTGAAGTTCTCCTGTCGAGCAAAAGGAGAGCAAGCAGCTAGAACCTATGTACAAGAGCTATGCACTGATACAGGATGTAGCAAGGAAGACGTACCGAGAGCGATGGACGATAGGGACGAGTAGCAGGAGAGGGTCATGGGAATCCGTGCTAGTAACATGCCATGATGATGACGATGTAAACATTATATATATATATATATAGATATATATCAATTATATATATATATATATATTCAAACATTATATATATACATATAAACATTATATATATTATATTAACATAATATATATATATATATATATATATATATATATATATATGTATATAAAGGTTGTTGTAGGTCCAAGAAAGAATAAGGATATATTTAAAATAGGAAGGTCCACGAAGAGATTTGTATTTTTTTAATTAATTTATTTTATATATATAAACATTAAATAAAAAATATACATCTAAATATTATATATATATTTTTTCCATCATACAACGTGTGAAAGCACGTGCGATACCATGTCCTCATCAGCCGCCATCCAGGGGTGATAACACAGTTTCGGTAGCTCAAGGCGGTACTGCCACCTCTGGCGCTACCAAGCAGCTTTTGCCACCGGACAGGGTATTAAGAGAATTATATATATATATATATATATATATATATATATACGCCAGATCAATTAAATGCAGAGACTATATTGGACGTTAATCTTCATTTTCTGAGTGCAGTTTGTGATTTAAGACTGCACTCAGAAAATGAAGATTATATATATATATATATTCAATCATTGTATATATATATACATATAAACATTATATATATGTGCATCTGTGGATGACTATATATATATATATGAAAGTGACTAAAACATTGTAATCCGACAATATGTAGAAAAATTGATAACAACGTAATCCAAATGGAAGAGATTTATTAAGAAGTCGACACTATAGCATTTCGGTTCTACTGAACCATCATCAGGACCATGAGGGGTGATATTGGTGATGTTAAGTCCAGGATGGATGTTTAAAAATGCAAAATATAAAAACCTTGGCGAAAGTTTGTATAATAAAAAAAAGGTGTCCGTTTAATTGGTGAATCGGCGTTTGTTGTTTTAAATTACGTCATTTGACTAATTAGAAATATTGTGTAGAATTTGTTACGTTTGCTTAACAACTTGCCAGCATTGAAGACAGCGTTGACACATCGATACAACGAATCGAAGATTATATACAAAAACACGATGGAGGACTCATTACAGCCACCAGAAACGATTCAGAATGACAATAACTAGGAAACAAAACAACTCTATGGGCGTTTTAAACGACAAATAAACAAAATCTCTATCATTAAGGTTTTTCGGACTATTGTCTTCATCTTTATTGTTATTTCCACAACGTTTCGGCTGATATGTCCTCTGGCCTTCTTCGGGTGTTTGTCGAACTCGGGAACCTTCACGGAACTTCGAACTACGTCCTTTATTGAATCCATTGGGGTCGCCTGTCCTGATTCCGTTAACCATAACCGGGTACAAGTGTTAAATATTCCAATATTGTTACTCGCCGGTAGTGAGGATTGAACCTGCAACCTCCAGATGATTGTCTCCTTAGAAGCTTTGGGAACCAACGCCTATAACCGTTACGCCTTGTAATTGCTGGACAATTCAGAGTGAATTTTTAGGATTTGTAAAATTAATGTTCTTACTTGACTAGAATTACTACTATTATGTATGATTTTTTACCCGTGCTCATATTCAGATGTTTTTTTCATCTAGCCTTCTTAATTATCGGCTACCATATTGTATTCAACTCTATACTTGGTCTACTCAGCAGGTCATTGTAGCCCAACATATGTGCTGATTCCTTAAGGTGTCTAATCTTCCAATGTTCAGCCCTATCAATTATTTCAACTTTATCCCATAAGGGCATATGGTTTCCCTTTTCCTTCCATATATGGTCCGCCATACCCGACTTTTCAATCTCACCTCGTACTACTGCCTTCCGAAAACCCATAATGATAAAAATCAACAAGCTTCGTCTCAGAAATTTAGACAACTAATATCCAGTCGGTAGGGACCCGATACAATATATCAATGGAAGCAATTAGAAAAACTGAATCAAAAATTGGCAAGAATGACGAAGCATCTAACATTCCAATGCAGATGCCGAGACCTCAAGCTAGTTCCACCAGGCTTAACAATAAAAATCCCAATTCATTCCAGGAGGGCGCGGAAAGTAACAAAAAGATTAGAGTAGGAATTAATCTGAGATCAAATTCATAACAACCGTAGGAAGAAACATCAACTCCGGTTAGAAATCTCGAGCAAACTCACCCCGTTCCTGGAAAAAATATCAATGATAGATGACAGAACCCGAATCCAACAATATCTGGATAAGTCGTACGAACAGGAATTCCATATAGTCAAGGCGCGTCAAATTACGAAGATGAAGAAGATGAAAACCACTAATACGAAAATCCAATCCCATTACTTACCAGTGGAAGCCATTCTCAACATCAGTAAACGACGGTTAACAACTCCGAAAAAATTAGTGCTAAACAAAGGTCTCAACTTCGCCACTACCATCAAGCGAATTCCTTACTTAGATCTAATAGCATCAATCGAGGATGCAGATTTTAAAATATCCAAGGCAAGAGTTGATGAACTAAGATGGAAAGTGAGACAAGCACTTGAGAAATCAAAGCCTCCGAAACCTAACATCTCAAAAACGTTGAGACAGGCTCTCAAATCGCTACAGGATGATAACAGTATCATAATACTCCCAGCTGACAAAGGCAATGCTACCGTGGTAATGGATAGGGTGGAATACTCCCACAAATTGGCTGACTTGATCGGCAATGGTGGCTATTGTAAAGTAAAGAAGGACCCGACCCTGACGACGGAAAGGAAGCTGTCACAGGTCCTGGGTAAGAATAAAGATCTCATACCACAAACAAAATACAGACAGCTAATTCAACATTACAATAAGCTACCACACATATATGGCCTTCCAAAAATTCATAAGAATGGTATTCCATTGAAACCTATTGTCAGCAACCGAGGTTCAGCATGTCACCCATTGAGCCGCTTCCTTGTGGAGATCATCAACCCACTAACTGGTAAGTCCTATCATATGTTAAGAACTCAGCCCACTTTGTGGCGAGAATCAGTGGTGCCCCCATTCATTCTAACCAGATGGTGAGTTTGGATGCAGTAAGTCTGTTTACAAAGGTGCCTACTGATGAGACACTTGCTGGAGTACGGGATAAATTGGCTGCAGGCCCCTTGCTGGAAGAACGCACTTGTATCCCAATAGATAATTTAATGGAAATGTTGACCTTCTGTGTGGAGACAACCTACTTCGGGATGGGATCTGATATATACCGACAAGAAGAAGGACAGGCTATGGATTCGCCATTGTCACCAGTGTTGGCTAACATATACATGGAATACTTCGAAGAAATGGTATTAGGATCTACATCACTAAAGCCATCTATGTGGCTTAGATACGTAGATGACTGTTATGGTGAGATATGTAATCACCACCGGAACAGTTTAAATAAGGGACCATGTCACCGGTCACCGGACAGAGAAACACGGAGAGACACCCTGGACAGAACACGTGAAGACCACACTCTCTCTCTGTAAATATTACAATAAACTTCTTCTTTATTTATACAAACCTATAGTACATATTATTTCCTTTATTTCCTTTCACGGAATACTATCTCTTGATTCTTATATTATTGCCACCTGAGGATATATCAATGACACATTCATTCTCTGACTGCATCAGGAAGATGTTCAGATATTACTTGATCACGTGAACTCAATCCGACCATCTATACAGTTCACTATAAAGAAAGAGCAAGATAACAAATTACCCTTCCTCGATGTATTAGTAACACGCACAGAGCAAGGATTCAGGTCATCTGTGTATGGTAAGCCCACCTTCACCGGACAGTACCTCAATTTCAACTCCCATCATCCATATACGGTAAAGGAAGGAATAGTCCGTTGCTTACAACATCGAGTAAAAACCATTAGTTGCGATACTGATGCATATCAAGAAGAAATGATTAGTCTGAGACACAACCTCCATCGTAACAACTACCTAGAGTGCATAACATCGGCTCCAAGAAACCTAGATAGGAAGATAGAGGACAATACCCGAAAACTCACCACGGTATGTCTTCCCTATGTCAAAGGACTAGCCGAAAGGACTCATTGTTCTATTTTATTTCGTTCATGGACAGCGTTGCAAAATCAAATAGGTATGTCATCAATACTTCTGGAGGTATTTCGTCGCGGCTTGCAGCTTTTCTACTTTTAATTTTTTTTTTTTTCGATATTACATAAAATTGTTCCTCTGTAAACTGTTCTAGTTTGATGTCTAGTTGACTATTAATAATTTTTTGGGATAGGTTTATCAGAGAGTTTTGAGATGGGGGGGTTCCTTGTAGATTCTTGAAATTTTCTGCAATTATTTCTTATTGGCTGGCAGTTTTGCTCACGTCGTGCTCTTCTTTCAATTCATTTCATTGACTGTCTGCCATGTTAATCATAATCGTCACTCTTCTACGGAGTTTCTGATTTTATTGATTTAGTTTTTAATGTATTCGAATATAACACCAGACATTGGCCTAGCGGTTAGAGTGTTCGCCAATGGACCGGGAGACCAGGGTTCAATCCCAGGTCGTCATACCAAAGACTTTAAAAATGTTACTTGATGTCTCCTTGCTTAACACTCAGCATTATAAGGTACGGATCAAGGGTAAAGTGGAGCAATCCAGGGAAAGGAGTAGCGCCCTCCCCTACACCTTGGTGTTGTAGCTATCGAAAAGGGAGCCTTCGGGTTACCCTCGACAATGGTCGCCAACTTTACTTTACTTATATATATGAAATTGCATGGAAGCTTATCTGCGACCACTGATTTCATACTGTCTTTATACAACATATAGAGACAGCATGAAACCGGTGGTTGCGGATAAGCATCCATGCTACTAAATATATATAAAAAATAATATATATTTATCTATTATTATATTATATAATAGCTCTATCACAGATATTGAGCACTTTCCAAATTATACCGCATTTGGTCTGCCACAAATCAACCAAGTGAGATAGTGACAACCATATACTGTTGTAATATATATATATATATATATGTTAAGTGTTAAGCAAAGAGGCATACACAAGTATATTTATATATATATATAAATATGTGTGTGTGTGTGTATTCATGTATATGTACCTTTTCATGAATATATATATATATATATATATGTACTCATGTACACACATATATAAGCTGTATCCTCATACCTATATCATTGATACACACACATATATATATTCATATATACAAGCACAAAAATATACAGGCATATACATGCATTTATATATATATATATATATACACACACACACATATATATATACACGCACATCGATATATACGTACACTTACACACACACACACACACACACACACAAACATATATATGCATATGTATACAAACACACACATACATGCATATATATATATATATATATATATACATCGATATATACGCTCACTTACACACCCACACATATATATGCATATGTATACAAACACACACACACACAGATATATATATATATACCTTTATACATGCGCAGATATATACATATTTATACTTATATATGCACATACATACATACATACGTTTAAATACACGCACACGCACACACACACACACACACACATATATATATATATATATATAAATACGAGGATCGTTAAATAAGTTTCCAGACTTTTTCGTATGGGCACTTTTATTGATAGTACACACATGAAACTCTAGTCCCTTTCGAAGTAATCTCCTCCGGCAGCAATGCATTTGCTGTACCGTTCCAACAACTTCTGGAAGACCCCATGGAAGTCCTCTTGTGTGAGCATGTCAATGTCCTTCGTCACAGCCGCTTTCATCTTCTCAATTGTCTCATAACAACAGCCTTCCTTGAATCTCTTATGCTACTCAAAAACCGATGCTCGATTCATGCAAGATGCTCCAAAAGCAGTCTGAAGGATTCCATACGTTTCTGTGGCATTTTTTCCAAGTTTAAAACACAATTTTATTGCATATCGTCCTTCCTCATGTCCAGATTGCATTTTTGAAATTCACCAGCAGTGACAATCAGGCTTTAGTAGAGTGTATTCCAATTGCTGCTATAGCTGTTCATTTGAGCCAGAAATCATAAACATTGGTCAGTCATCTCATAAGATGTATAGCAATAACAATAAATTTTCAAGAGTCTACGACAATTTTAAATACCTGTACAAAAAATTCTGGAAACTTACTGAAGGCGCCACACACACGCACACACACACACCCATATATATATATATATATATATATATATATATATATATATATATATATATATCTGATATTTAATAATTACTTACATTAAGTATTTGCCAACGCTTCTTTATGAGCAGGATGCAACACAATGTCAATTTTTAGCGGAGTTTAACAGATTTTAATCCAGAGGTTTCCTTCTCCTAGATTGGTCACCATAACAAGTTTAAAGAGTACAGATTGCTCTATCTGTCCATATCTGAAGAGAGGGTAGCTGAATTTATGCCTTTCTCAAGTATATTAGTGTAATGTAACATTCAAACAACCTCGTCGGAAAATGTACTCGGTTCACCGTTCCCATTTTCAACGATAACTATATATATGTATAGATGCATACACACACGCACACACACACACACACACATATATATATATATGTATATATACGCATATATACGAATATACACACACGCATATATACGCAAGCATACAAATACAAGCACACACAGATATGCAAATACAAACGCACACACACATATGCATAAAAATACAATCCCACACACACACACATATATTTTTACAACACATACATAAACACACACACACATACACACACACACACACACACACACATATATATATATATATATATATATGAATGCTTAAATATGTATGTACGTAGAAAAGGCACAAACGGAAGAAAAGTATGTTTTATGGTTTGTTTATTTGCCAACGCGTTTCGACTTCAATCTTTTTTTGACTGCAAAAACACGTTTCATTAAATAGTAAAGGCACATTTTGTCTCTAAAATTTTATTAAGATCCTTTCGAGTTTCCTGATAAGTGTCTTGGTTTCGGGTTGGAATCTCTCTCTGTCTCTCTCTCTGCTCTGTGAGTAGATGCATTATCGGTCAGAAAAGGGACATCATCGAACTAACACACATAAAAAAAAAATCGGTAGCGATTTTTTTTTACTTAATCATATTTACCAACCCCTCCGCTCGGACAGGATATGACACAAGGTCAATTTTTTTAAGCGGAGTTTAACAGGTTTTAATTCAGAGTTTTCCTTCTCCTAGACTAGTTGCCTCGCCAAGGGTGAAGAACCTAGTCTGTCCTACTATTTACCCATAGCTGGAGGGAGAATAATTGGATTCATACCTTTCCCTATGTGAAAATGCAATCAGTCTCGTCCAAGATTTGAACTCGTGTTGCCGTGTCCATTCCCTACGACGATAACCGTTACACCACGGGCACCTCCACATTTTTTTTTAACTCAATGAACTTTTTTTGAATGCAAAAGTGTCTTATCAAAATTATTTTAGTCTGAGAAATGATTATGATAGATAAATCATGATTCGATTTGAAGTCTTCATCAGGGCTTGTAGATCTTGCTATGTAAAAGAAAAAGGAATAATACAGGTTGATGTGTTCAAATTGAGTCATGTCATGCGATGTAATCTTTTTTTTTTTAAGTAAATGGCGTTTTGTGATTTGAGAAACGAATTTGTGTCGTTTTATGGCTTTTGTTTAGAGAAAGGGGAGCTAATCTATAGCGTGATTTTTAAAAAATTCTTTTAGTATTATTTTTCCTACATCTAGAGTGAAATTTTGAAAAAAACCTTATCGTTGTGGTATTGTGTTGTGGTGTGCTATGGAACATGTTTCAATTATTTCTCTTTTATTTTTGTCGTGAATGAAAGCTAATATGGCAGAATTTTGAAAGTCAAAAGTGTGGTGAGTTAAAATCTTATGATCTGGAAGGAGCTGACATTAGATTGAAGGCTTCACAATTACACCTATGGAACAACGATCCGGTGGATAAGCGCGGGTTTAGCGTAACAGTTGGCGTAGAGATTGTGATACGAATCCGGTGCAAGCTAGCAGAAAAGGCTTCACAGTAAATTAAAAAAATCCGAAATGACGTTAAAATCAAACGATACCAGACATACAAGGCATTCTTTAATGTAGCCCAGAGAGTAAAACGTTTGAAAACTTTGAATATAGGGTTCACTTTAAAATTCTGAAGGCATTCTTTATTGTAGCCTAGAGATTAAAACGTTTGAAAACTAATGAGTTTGATGTGTTACCAGTTTTTAAAGTCTTTTTTATGTTCGTAGATTCTTTAGTTTAAATTTCTGCTTGTTTCTCCAATGTAAATTTATTGGACGGGGAATCTGTGCTTTTGGAGGTGTTCTTTACTGATTGTTTTATTGTTTTTGTTGTGCGTGTAATGCTTTTTATACCAAAGTGATTTAATTTTTTTTATTCAGTGTAGTAGTGGGATTTTGGGGTAAAATTATGTATCTCTTTATAGGGTTGGTATTTGAATAAGGTTTATTTTTATTCATATTGTGGGATGTATGTTTGTGGATATTTATGGCTTTTGATTTGGCACGCGGTGAATGAAATATTCGGGATATTGGAGTTTGGAAAAAGAGTTATAGATGTGTTCAAATTCTTCGTTTTGATATTTGTGGGTGGGGGAAGAGATTCTAAGGGCTCTCAGGAAAAAGCCCCCTGGGAATGCCGTTTTTTGTTTTATCGTTGTGGTTTGAATAAAAATGTGTGTAGTCATTTTTGTCGTTTATCTTGAGGTAAACTTTGAATTCTAATCTATTGTTGCTGTTTATTTGTAAAATGTCCAGGAAAGGTAAGGAATTATTTTTCCCAAGTTCGTATGGGAAATTAATGTTTAGTTTAACTTGGTTGAGTTTTTGTACGATTTGAGGAAAATTACGTTCTTTGGGATAAATGATTAAAATGTCATCGATGTATCTAAAGTATTGGATATCACTTGGTAGGATGTGTTTGAAAGGTTGGGATTCCAAAGATTCTAGGTAAAGGCAAGCTAGAAGGACACTTAAAGGTGATCCCATGGGGAGGCCAAATTTTTGTAGGTAGTAAGTATTATTATATTTGAAGAAGCATTGGTTGGTGCATAATTCAATTATTTTAATGAGTTTAGAGACAGATAATGAGAGAGGCTTTTTAAAAAAATTTTCTTGGTGGATTTTTAATTAGAGGACACATTTTTTAACGAGTATGTTTGTATATTGCTGTGGCTCCGGAAAGGGTCACTAATGAAAACGCAAACACGGATATTATATAACAGATTATATTACACAAGAAAGCTAGAGTTACATAGAAAAAGTAAGTCTCGTACTGTTCGGATATCTCTCAGTACTAATAACGGTGAGAAGAGTCCATTATGGTGAGATGGGTAAGGCTCCCACAACATATATAAAGATTGAATGTCAAGACTAGCTAGTTTATTTTCCATGTTTGTGTTTCTTATTTTATTGAGGAGGTCGCCAGAATTTTTTAAAGTGTCAAAGGTACTATTTACCAACCCCTCCGCTCGGGCAGGATATGACACAAGGTCAATTTTTAAGCGGAGTTTAACAGGTTTGAATTCAGAGTTTTCCTTCTCCTAGACTAGTTGCCTCACCAAGGCTGAAGAACCTAGTCCGTCCTACTATTTACCCATAGCTGGAGGGAGAATAAGGGGGTTCATACCTTTCCCAAGGGTATTTGCCCGAAAGTGAACGTAATAGCGCGACTGGAGTACGAACTCGCGTACGACGATTCCGCAGTTCATCGCTTTAACCATTACACCACGAGGACACCCCAAAAGTGTCAAAGGTTGATTGTGCTTAATAGAAGTGTTAATATTTTGGTTAGGTGCTTTGCAATGTGTGACGTTACGCCCTCGGCCCCCACGTTACATCAACTTCTTTGAACCATTTCACTTCACGGCCGGTGATCAACTAGTGGTTCCGATAGGGGCATCGCACATTTCTTTACCGTTACAAGAAATACAATCGAGGGTGTGGGAGAAAAAAAAGAACAAACGAACAATATGCTTGGGTTAACTCAAAGTGCAAGACAAGGAGTCATGCAACACTCAGCATTTCCTGTGTGCCTATGTAGACTAACGCTAGCGTGGATTTCTAGCGAAACTTCTCCAAGCTACTAGGAATGCCAACCTATCCTGACCGGTCTTCCTCACTGCTGTGGACCCTCTCTCATGCCAACTCGTCTCTCTGCTGTCCGGTGTCGACTGGTCACTCGCGTCACCCTTCGCCAACTGTCTTCCTCGAGCTCCTTTGTCCAACTCCCTTCTCGCGTTCCCTTACCCACTTCCGGTCACGCCGAGATCTCGAGTCCAAAACCCTTTGTCTGGTTTCGCGCCAAAACAGACAAAGGAATCGTCTGCTTGGCGGACCTCCTACTTAGTGTTACAATGTTATGAAGAGCGATGTTTATACCAGATATTATTGAGCGTAGAGGGATGTTGTTTTTGTGTGTTTTAGGGAGTCCGTAGATTGTAGGGTGGACCAGAGTTTGTCTTCTTTTGAGATTATTTTTTATTTGTTGAAGATTTCTATGTTTTTATTGGTGTTTTTAAGGGAGGTAGGGACCCAGAAGATATATGATAACCCTCACACACCTAGCCAAAAACAAAAACATCATTATAACATCTGACAAAGATGGAGGTGTTGCCATCTTAGACACCATAGATTACCATAAAAAAAAATTAACGAACCTACTTGACGACCTAAACACCTACAACTTCAGGCCATAATCAGGGATTGTTTGCATGTGTAAAGAGTGTTTGAAGAGGTTTTAAAAAGAGTTTTTAGGTTTTTATAACTTTTCAAAATTTCGTAAATGTAAAGCTGGATAAAACTGAGATGCTGATGACATCGGACGAATTTAAAAAAGAACGCTATCAACGGAAATAGAATATTATCCAGAAAAATAGAATATTAAAAAAAAGGACTAAGGGCATTTCAAAACATTGTCGCTATTTTTAGACATGCAAACAACCTCTGATGATGGCCTCTGAAATGTGCAAAAGCGCTCGGGACAATTTTGGTAAATTCCTCTTCCTATTTCCACCTAAAACCAAAACATTTATCAGGAAACTTGAAAGGATCTGAATAAAATTATATAGACGAAATGTATCTTTATTATTTTATCAAATACACACACACACACACACACATATATATATATATATATATATACTTATTTATTTCGTTTTAGAATAATGAAAACAATTACACCTGAAGCGTTTAAAAAAGGTAAGGTTTTCCAATAACAGCGGGGGAGGGGATATCTAAAAAACAAACCCAAAACTCCCAAGATTTCCATCGAGTTCCCCGAATGGATAAAGAATGTCGAATTGACTTCTGTCACACACACACACACACACACACACACACTTGCACACACATTAATAAATGTGTATATATATATATATATATTAGTATGTGTGTGTGTTTTATTAATATCCTCAAACGGCCAACTTTTTCTTGTTATACAAATTTTCCCCTAGGTTTTTGTATTTTACATTTTTAAACATCCATCGCTAATATCACCTCTCATGGTCCAGATGATGAACCGAGACGCTATAGTGTCGGCTTCTCAATAAATCTCCCCTTCCACCTTGTTATCAATTTTTTTTACATATCCTCAAACAATGGTCAGCAGGTTTTACTGTTCACTTACATTTTCCATTTCAGATTATGAATAATTTTGTGTTTGTATGTCAAAATTCCGGTCCATAGGTCAATTTTAACACGAATACCCAGTGTGACGAGGAAATATGACACTCTAATACATTTGCCGAGTTGTGGGGGAAGGAAGCCGGCGGCCGACTATGGTTACAAGCAAGAATCAGCGGACGATAGTAATAAGCAGAATTGGCAGTGGGAGAGACCGGCTCTTTCTCCCACCCTCTCTATCATTACAAGAAGATATGGGCATGGGAGGACCTCATTCTCTATTAGCCATGTATATGTCAGCGGAGAGGCAGAACCTTCGACCATGATTGGTATCGAGGAAGAGTTCGCCAAAAAAATTAACACGTGGTGAATTTTCAAACTACGGAAAATAAGTTAGTTGCTGTTCATTCATCACCGGATGAAGACGCATAAAGAGTTGCCATGTAGTCGAAAGGTGAAGACACACGAGCAGTTGCTTTTTATTCGTTGAAAATGAAGACATAATTTGGGATACGGAAGAAACCCAAATTCCAAAATAATGCCGCGCAGAGAAACCTAAGAGAAAAGAAAGAACTTATTTTTTGAATGAACCAGCACTAGATAAGCCTCGTTAAACGAATACCCAAAGGAAAGACTTGTCCACGAGGAAAGAAACAATTATTAATCTTGGTCTTATCCGAAATAAGACGTGTATCCTTCTACCAACATGTTATGGAAACCTAATAACGAAAGAAAAAAGAGAAGAGAATAAATTCCACAAAACTCCAAGTAAGTGAACATACAATTTAAATATATTCAACTTTATCCAACTGCATTCATACTGAAATGATAAACTTGAGATTTGGAGCGTGTAGTCTGCCATTAAATCCCATAGTACGAAGGAAAGTGGACCGTATCTACCGTCGTCTCACCTCCCGCCATTAACAGATATTTTATGCCGAGTTCGTCCGAGGATAAAGATATTTTATAAGGGGCTTAGTCCTGGATACGGATATTTTAGTGGAGGCTCCTTCCAAGATACAGAAAGACTTTCTCGTTCCTGGCTTTTACTTGAATTGCTTTTGTCTTTGTTTCTTTCTTTTATTTAATAAAAGAACATTGTTATTAATCTTGTTAACCCAAACACGGCAGTTCAGAGTCCTTCTTTGATTGTGAAGATTTGTATTTGTCGAAGACCTTGTATTTGAGGGGGAAAGTTTGCCAGTTAGCTATGTTGATTTTTGATTATTCACCTATAACTCGCCTAGTGGCTTGAAAATGTGGTCCGCTCAGGAGTTGGTGATATCTGTGACATTAAATAGCGTTCGACAGACCTCAGCCAACATATGTGCCCTGCCTTAACTGGTGGACTTTGCGGGAACGAACTGCACCCAGCAAGCCCGCTGGGCACATGGCGGCATAACTCCAAACGCGTATAGAGTCATCTTTTTTATTCAAATCTAATAACTGTTTTATTTCAAACTATCTCTTCTGGTGAGAAATTCTGCCTTTTTTGTTGTTTTTACATCAATCCTTCCCCGATCATGTCTAATCGTCCCAAACCACTTGCACCAAGGTGATCTTATCATTCTCAGTTTGTTTGTTTAAGGGCATATCAACCTTCATGAGGGATCTAATGCTAAAAGCATCCGTGTAGAAGAACAGAAATGATACCATTTAACCCATAGCCAGTGCGGGAGGGGATAAAATAGTTCATGCCTTTCCTCAGGGTATTTAGCCTGAAACTGAATGTAATAGCACGACTACAGTTCGAACTCGCTTACGACGATGTCTCAGTCCAGTAGGCTAGCCACTGCACCACGGGAAAGCTCCTCTGTCTTTTTTGTCCGTTAGCACACAAAACCACTTTTCTGAATGATAAAATAAAATCGATACTACTTATTAATATCGAACACCGTCAATCCTCCGAGGGGGATTTTCTCGATAGGCACATATATGATTTTTAAATGAATTTAAATAAAATTAACATAAAGTTCAATTATGTGGGAGGACGGAATTATGAAGGTGGCTGGGACTGTAGAATACGCCGATTGCACCTCTGCAGGGGCGATAAGGGCCCCCCTCCAACGAGTGTCCTGGTTATGACGCTAAAATTCATCTAAAAGTAAGACTCCGATCCTGGAGTTTTGGGGAATGTGAAGAACCTTTTATGAAACATACTGACCCCGGCCAAGCTGTCAAAATAGGAAATGCACCTGTGTAAATAACAGGTGCATCCGGTCGAGGTATATCAGAATATAACCTTGACCGTGGACGGGTTGAATGGGTGCGATTTGTGATACCCACAAGAAGAAAGTGGGTGTTGAACTATTATATAACTCGGTGCAGAGGAAGTTCAGTCAGTTGGAGATAAGATGCGATAGAGAGAACCGACACTCAGAGAAGCTGGGCCTCCAGGCCCCCGGTTGAGCAGCACAGGAGAACAGGAAAGAAACCCTATTATGGCCAGAAGAGTGGGGGTCAATATGTTGCAGTTCTGTTCGGTCTCCAACTCACCTCTCACACAGTAAAACCTTTAGTAACCCTTTCGAACCCTTTCAAATAAAGTGAGAGGTGTATTTTTCTAAAGAACTGTGTCGCTCGTCTTTATTGTGTCGTCGTTATGATTCTGCATGCATATGTATATGTATAGAGGTCATGGCTATACAGCATAATACTCTCTGGTTTACTCTGACCAGAAGTAAGAGTCTCATCGACGGGTCAAATATAATTGTTCAATCATTTACTATACTTGGAACATATTATCTATGAACAAACAATTGATTAATATCAACTAGAATTATTTGTGTTAGATAGCAATACTTGAAACCATTTAACTGTGTGCAAATAAATGAGCTCTGGCTCGATTAGAAATGGTGTTACCAACAAACTATTCGTTTCCAAATTGTGCGTGTAAGTAAAACCTGAATTTGATATTAATACCCCACAAGGGTTGATATGCCCTAAAAATACAACCAAACCAAACTGAAAGATAGACAATAGTGGACTGAGACTGGAAATGCACTGGCTGCAAATCAACATTGTGTTTCAGTTTCATTTACAGGTTCCACAATAAAGGGTGTATCAACACGCATGAGTCCCGCTGAAGGTACCACTTGCTGCTAGATCGACGGGAGGTGCTCGTAGTGTAATGGTTATCGTCGTTAGAAATGGACACGGTAATACGAGTTCAAATCGTGAACTAAGCTGATTGCATTTCTCATTGCATTAATACCCTTGGAAAAGGTATGACTCTAATTATTCTCCTTTCAGCTATGAATAAATAGTTGGACAGACTGAGTTCTTTAGCCTTGGTTAGGCAGCCAGTCTAGGAGAAGGAAAACTAAATTTGAACAAACTTTATTCTGCTGAAAAATTGACCTTGTGCCACATCTTCGATTTTATGTTCATTTCCTCAAGAAAAGCTCTAGTCCTCACGGTTCAGTGACAAGATGAGCCTAAAAATAACATCATCACCAAACCAATTTTCAAATGGATTTAGATACGAATTGTTTGCAGACCTGTGACACGATACGTAGTGCCTTCAATAAGTTTCCAGACTTTTTTGTACAGGCATTTGAAATTGTCGTAGACTCTTGAAAATACAGTATCTTAGTGCTATACATCTTATGAAATGACTGACCAATTTTTATGATTTCTGGTTCAAATGAACAGCTACAGCAGGAATTGGAATACACCCTACTTATTGAAGGCACCACGTAGCTGTGTAGGATTTTCGCTGAGTTATCGCGATAGCCATGAACATACATACATAGAATGCTAAAGTGCTATCTTCTCTTTCCTGCGTTTGCAGTCCTAAATCTGTGTTTGTTTCTTCCTTCCACCAGCTGTTTCTGGTTTGTTTGTTATTTTTTAAAGATTTTTTGTACAACGTGTTAAATGCCCACACGGCTGGGTGTGAGAATTAACAACGGGGTCCACACCCCTAGACGATCGGCAAAACCAAGAAAACCCGCCGTTTGGGTATTGTTTCACTCAACATTTCTTTGATTTTATGTTCATTTCCTCAAGAAAAGTTTTATTTCCTCTCTGCTCTGTGACAAGATGTATTATCGACCCGAAAAGTGACATCATCTCCAAACCAACACACATAAAATATCAGTAAAGCTTAAAAATGAATAATTTTTCTTTTAAACTCTTAACCACCGGACAAGTACGGCACAAGGCCTTTATCAAAGTGGGCCCGGACGCAGGGCCGCAGCCCACATGCGTCCGGCAAAAGCCAAAAACACCTTCGATCCCGTCGGTACTCTCCCTATAGGGGCACCTCAGACGCCAGGAAATAAATACCAAACAATAGGCAATGTTGTAGGGAGCAAATAAATAAATAAATAAATTTTTTAATTAAATTAAAAAAAAAAGAAAAAGAAAACTATTAAATTTGCAGAAACTCCAAGAGGTCCCTAACAGGAAAAGGAGATGACGCATGCGTAAAAGAAAAAAGGCATTCCTCTTGACAAAGGGGACCAGGAATTCTTTCTCTTTCAGGTAGTGACCAGCGTTTCGATAACATCGTTGCTTTCTGGTGTCTGGGCACCACGCATACGTCTTTGGACGTAGCGTTGGTTAGCCCCTTTCACCCAGTAGCAGCTCTCTCTCGGTCAGCATTATGCTGAAATATACAAGACCCACAATTGAACTATAAACTAACCCTAATCGGACTTTGGCAAACATCCAAAAGAAAACTTACCCTTATGGAAGCCCGAAATACCTAATGCGGACACATACATACATGAAAACGATTAACGTATTTTTTGACGCCTTAACTGGAGGATTCACCATTTCAATGTATTCAGGAAAAACTCCCTCATCCACGGAAAGGTTGTTGAACCCAGTAAATAAAGGAAAGTATAAAAGAAACGTCTTCGTCTCTTATCTGTCGCTGTCTTTTCTTTTGTATAATTCTTTTGGGACTTTCTTGGGCAAGGCGTTACACCGACTAACCAACGTGGGAGTAAAATAATATTACCAAAATTTGGAGTCAGATATTCAAACGGCAACACAGCCTTGCCCTTTGCCCGTGACCTTCAAGCCTCAAACCCCACAATGTAAAACAAGCCAAACTCTTAACGCATGTCAATACATATTTAGAAGTTTTCATTTTATCTTCATTCCCTCAAGAAAAGTTTAATCTCTCTCTCTCTCTCTTTCTCTCTCTCTGTTCTGTGACTAAATGCATTATTGGTCTGAAAAGTCACATCATCGAACTAACACACATAAAAAAATCGGTAGCGATTTCTTTTTACGTAATGAACCGAACAAATTATTTGTCTAAAGTTCTGAGATGAAGTTTTATGATTTTGTTGGATACCGTAACCATAAGCATAATGATATCAATCCAACAGTACATGCAAAAACACAGGCGGAAACAGGCGGACTCTGTTGTTCAGGTACGAACGGTTTTATTAACTTCTTGACTTTGGTTCTTCGATACGAGGAGAGAGTCACAATTCTTACTAAGCTAACCACCCCCAACGGTGGTGTTTAAGATCTCTATCGGCAGAGATTTGAAAATCTTAACCACCTCCGCAACGGTAGAGAACTCAATTCTCTATGCCCCAATGGCAGAGGACTCATCTGTCTACCTGCATGGTCCAATATCAACCTCCAACTCTCTGTTTTTAAAATCCTCAAAATCTCATCCCATCTCTTCTGGACATGACGTCATCTACACTCCAGTACCATTTCCTGTCTGGGGGTTTATTATGACAATGGTGATTGTCATATCCTTTGCGCGCGAGCGTAAACTGTACCCAATGGCTATGCACTTGAACTCTTAACCCGAATAGTTCAAAGCCAAACTAAACTGAATGATAAAATATAATTGATGAAAAATGATTAACATAAAAAAATCATTCCTTAATTATATAACAATTTTTATCACTTAGAATATTCGGCCTATTGTTTTCATCTTCATTGTTATATTTTCAACGTCCCGGCCGAAATATTCTTCGGCCTTCTTCAGATGTTTTCATGCAGAACACGGGAGCCTACAGAGAACCTCCAACTGAACCCTTCATTTTTATGTAAGTATAACAATAAAGATGAGATCAATAGTCCGAATATTCCCAGTGATAAAAACCAAACAAATGTTTTAGAATTATATACATATTTACCCAACCCCTCCGCTCAGGCAGGATATGACACGAGGTCAGTTTTAAGCGAAGTTTAAAAAATTTGAATTCAGAGTTTTCCTTCTCCTAGACTAGTTGCCTCACCAAGGCTGAAGAACCTAGTCTGCCCTACTATTTACCCATAGCTGGAGGTAGAATAATTGGATTCATACCTTTCCCAAGGGTATTAGTGCTATGTGAAAATGCAATCAGTCTCGTCCAGGATTTGAACACGTGTCGCCGTGTCCATTTCCTACGACGATAACCATTACACCACGGGATTATATATATTGTAAAAAGAAAGTGATTAATTCGGAAAAGAAAGCCAAATTCATCACACAACAATCCAACATTTTAAAAAGTGTTTAATAATTGCACAGCTGAATAAAACAGCTAGCTCTGTCTTATATATATATATATATATATATATATATATATATATATATATATATATCGATGGCTGATAGGGGCAAATAGCGAGAGAGTAAAGGGGACCCCTGCTATCAGCACTGATTGATGACGATGATGATGGCATGTGTGTGTGTGTGTATTTTTTTTTCTTACAGTGAGCCTATCCTGTACTTGGATGGGTGATCACTTAGGAACAGTAAGGCACCGTAAGCAACCAAGGGCAGGTACGTCAAACTCAACTAAGCACAATAAGACTAAAAAAAAAAAGAAAAAAAAGAAAGGGGAAGTACTTTGATGAGAAAATACTATTACTTCACAGATCCCATGAAAATAATAATAATAACCCTTAACAGAGAAACTGAATTTCTTCATGGTGCAGCACAAAATAACGCCATAAGGACCAATCATTTACAAGCAAGAATAGATAAGATGCAACAAAACAGCTGATGTAGCTTATGTGGTGATAGAGACGAAACGATCAATCACGTAAGGGAATGCAGCAAATTAGCACAGAAAGAGTATCAGACTAGGCACGACTGGGAGGGCAAGGTGATCCTCAGGGAATTGTGCTAGAAATTGAAATTTGACCATACGAACAAATAGTATTTGCACAACCCAGCACCTGTCCTGGAGAATAAGACGCACAAACTCCTCTGGGATTTGGAGACACAAAAGGATCAACTAATATCAGCCTGACGACCAGACTTTATAATAACACACACACACACACACACACACACACACACACACACACACACACACACACACACAAAGAACTTGAAAAATTGTGAACTTTGCGGTCCCGGCTGACCACTGAGTAAAATTGAAAGAAAATACAAAGAAGGATAAATACCTCGACTTTGCTAGAGAACTGAAAAAAACAAACTGTGGAACATAAAAGTGACGGTGATACCAATTGTAATTGGTACTCTTGGTACGGTCACCAAAGGGTTATTTAAAGGACTCGGAAATAAGAGGACGAGTAGAGACCATCCAAACTACTGCATTATTGAGATCGGCCAGAATACTGAGGAGAGTCCAGGAGACTTGAGGAGATTTGCTGTCACTCAAACTCCGGAGAAAGACCATCAGCTAACACTGATCGGAAAAACTCTCGAGGACTAAATAATAAAAATGATCAGTCGGCTCATTGACCAAGTGGATAGAGTGTTCGCCAATGGTCCGAGAGACCTGGGTTCAATCCCAGGTTGCGTCATACGGTACTTGATACCGCCTTGCTTAACACTCAGCAATATAAGGTACAGATTAAGGGTAAAGTGAAGCAATCCAGGGAAAGGAGTAGTGCCCTTCCCTACACCTTGGTGTGGTAACTATTAAAAAGGGGGCCTTCTGATCGCCCTTGTCTACGGTCGCCAACTTACGAGTGTTCATTCTGGGTGTCGCAATTTTATTTTCCGTCAGTGTATGTTATTCAAGAAAGTACTGGCTGAAAATGTTAAAAAAATTACCTAGTTTATTTTTACTTATTAAACTGAACGAACGTTTGATATATATATATATATATATATATATATATATATATATATATATATATATATTTGTGTGTGTGTGTGTGTGTGTGTGTGTGTGTGTGTGTGTTAGACGAACGTGTTTGTTTCTTTCTTACGATGTCATGCGCTAAATTTCGGTGTTTTCAAGGAAGGAAACGAAATGACCTTTATTAGCAACCCGGAGGACATGTCAGTGTGAAAGAAGATAACGAAAGTTGGCGGGGGTGGGTGGAGGTCGGTGTGTGTAGTGTGGGGGGTGCGGAGCGGTAAAAAAATGAAGTCTTCTGACATTCATCTTCCCGTTTATCAAATAACAACAACAACAATTATGCCAAGAGAGGAAGGCACACTACAACTACTACTACTACTACTAATAATAATAATGATAATACTAATGATTACGATGATGTAAAATTGCAAAGAGTTAAATAAAGAAAAATAACGAGAACCAAAAATAAGTTTTGAAGAGAGAAAGTAGATAAAAAAGAGAGACAAACAAAAAAAAAAGGAGATAAAAGAAAGAGAGAGAGAGAGAGAGAGAGAGAGAAAAGCAATGGACAGAGAGAGAGGGGGGAGAGAGAGAAAAAAAGAAGAAGGAGGTGAGAGAGAAAGATATAGAGAAAAAATAGAAGAGAGAGGGGGGAAGAGAAGAGAGAGTGAGGGAAAAAGAGGAGGAGAGGGAGATTGAGAGAGAGAGAGAGAGAGGGAGGGAGAAAGAAAAGAAGGAGGTGAGAGAGAAAGGTACAGAGAAAAAATAGAAGAGAGAGGGGAGGAAGAGGAGAGAGAGTGAGGGAAAAACAGGAGAGAGAGAGAGAGAGAGAGAGAAAGCAATGGACAGAGAGAGAGGGGGGAGAGAGAGAGAAAAAGAAGAAGGAGGTGAGAGAGAAAGGTACAGAGAAAAAATAGAAGAGAGAGGGGAGGAAGAGGAGAGAGAGTGAGGGAAAAACAGGAGAGAGAGAGAGAGAGAGAGAGGGAAAAGAAGAGAGAGAGAGATGATGATGATGATGATGATGATGAAAAATAAAGGAAGCAACAACAACAGAAACAATAATGATGTGGAATTTTCGAAGAGTGAAAAAAAAGAGAAGTAGCAAGAAAAACAAAAAAAGAGAAAGAGACAGAAAGAAAAAAGAAAAGAAAAGAAAGAAAGAAAGAAAGAGAAAAAAGGAAAGAGAGAGAGAGAGAGAGAGAGAGATACAATCGTAACAACAACAACTTAAAACAGTCCAAGTGACCCGAGAATTTTTGCTGTCACCCACTTCTGTGAAGAACCAGCAGTTAAAACTGGTGTGAAAAACTCGGAAAGAGAGAAGAAATAATAATATTTATAATCATCCTGGACGTGGCTAAGAAAGTGAAACTTTAAGAGAGAGACTGAATCTCTTCTGATAGCAGCACAAAACAACACCGTAAGGACCAATCATATCAAAGCAAGAATAGATAAGACGCAAATAAACAGCAAGTGTACGGTTATGAGGTGATAGAGACGAAACGACCATTCACATAAGCGAATACAATAAATTAGCGCAAAAAGGGTACAAGAGTAGACACGACTGGATGGGGAAGGTGATCCACTGAGAACTGTGCAAGAAGTTTAAATTTGACCATACGAACAAGTGTTATATGTATAACTCAGAATCCGTCCTAGAGAATGAGACGAACAAGTTTCTCTGGGATTAGGAGATACAAACGGGTCACGTAATATCAGCCAGACGAACAGACCAAGTGATAGTAAAAAAAACAAAAAACAAAAAACCTGCCGAATAGTGGACTTAGCTGTCCCGGTAGATCACGGAGTAAAATTGAAAAAAAGCAAAAAGAGAGATAAGTATCTGGACCTAGCTAGAGAACTAAAAAAAAACTATGAAACAGGAAAGAGAGGGTGATACCAATTGTAATTGGTGCTCTTGGTACAGTCACCCAAAAATTAATAAAGGGACTGGAAGACTTGGAAAGTGGAGTCCATTCAGACAACAGCATTAAGATTGGCCAGAATACTGAGAAAAGTCCTAGAAACTTGAGGAGATTCGCAGTCACTCAAACTTCAGTGGAAGACCAACAGCTAACGTAAGTGTGAAAAACTCTCAAAGGAGTAAAATAATCCCGTATCCTCACAAAGCTGCTGTATGTATGTTTGAGCTGGTTGTCCTGCGTTTGCTCGGCCATATGAGGGGGTCCATAGGAGTACATCACTTATGAGCTCGTCCCTGTTTCTCCAGCAGTGTCCTGCATGTCTGGTTCGTCTAACTTGGATAGCTTTCGTGATGGGAGGTAGGTGGCCGTATAGTTGGTGCTTTGTGGGGTGTTGCCTCCAGGACTTGTTCAATATTGCTCGCAGCACTCTTGTGTTATTGCCGTTTAGCTTCTTCTCCAGCCGTTTTGTTAGCGTCCAAGTAGTGCATCCATACAGCAGTATCGATACGACCGCTGCTTGGAAGAAACTCCGTTTCCTTTTATCGGTCAGGTCTGACTTCCGATAGCTTATCGATAGCTGTTCATGCCTTCGTTAGCCGCGTGTCCATGTCTGTCTCGGTTGATGAAACACTGCTTCCTAGGTAGGTGAACTTGTCTACTAGCTTCAGAGAGCTACTGCCTAGTATGGAAATGTCGCTTGTTTGAAAAGAAAAAAAAAAGAGAACTTGCAAAATTGTCTACTGTCCCGGCTGACCACAGAACAAAACCGAAAGAATGTGAAAAGAAGGATAAGTACCTCATTCTTGCAAGGGAATTGAAAAAACTATGGAACATGCACGTGACAATTATACCAATTGTAATTGGTGTGTTTGGAACAGTAACTAAAGAATTATTAAAGGGACTTGGAAGTTGGCGGACGAGTGGAGACCATCCAAACTACTACATTATTGAGAACGGCCAGAATACTGAGAAGAATCCTGGAGACTTGAGGACACTTGCTGTCACTCAAACTTCAGTGAAAGACCATCAGCTAATGCTGTTGTAAAAAAACTCTAATGAGTAAATAATAATAATAACAATAATAATAATAATAATAATAATAATAAAATTCTAGAAGTGCCCGTGGTGTAATGGTTACCGTCCTACTGGACACGGCGACACGAGTTCAAATCCTGAACGAGACTGATTGCATTTCACATAGCCCTAATACCCTTGGGAAAGGTATGAATCCAATTATTCTCCCTCCAGCTATGGGTAAATAGTAGGGCAGACTAGGTCCTTCAGCCTTGGCGAGGCAACTAGTCTAGGAGAAGGAAAACTCTGAATTGAAACCTGTTAAACTTCGCTTAAAAATTGACCTTGTGTCATATCCTGCCCGAGCGGAGGGGTCGGGTAAATATGATAATAATAAAATTCTCTGTGATTTTGAGAGACAAACGGGTTGCCTAACCGCTGTTCGAAGAGCAGACCTAGTGTCAATTGACAAAAAATAAAAACTTGCAATCAATTAGAATTGGCTGTTCCAGCTGATCAATGAGTTGAACTGTGAGAAATTATGCAGATGCATACAATCTCCTAATTGGATATCAATGGCCTCCATACTGTATTTGAATCGACCAATATCATTGATCGAGAGTTTAACCGTCAAGCCTCGGCTTGGCGGGAATTTGTCTAATCTGCTTTTTAATTTTCAGTTCCAGCAATGCATTGTTAGCAAACGGACCTCATCCGCCTTTGTTCTTTATTGGGGGCATTTGGCACCCAAAGTTTCATCTTCAACAGTCGGAGAGAAATCATGTATGAACTCGTTTCTTATTATGAAGCTATTGGCACCTCTTATTCGTCTCTTTGAGACTTTCTTTAAAAGCCTAAATAATTAGGCTAAATTATTATGTTTGTCATGGATAGACTTACAGAGACATTTTTTTTTGTCAGAAATTGACCAGTCTTTAATAGACAATTATCTTCATTGAACATTTGGCAATTTTGCCTAATTTTCCTCGGCTGTATAATTCCTTGTCTTCTAAAACAGATCTGAATCTTGAATTCTGTATTCCGGGAAGAAAATTAACTAACAACTCTTCCGAAGTTTATTACCACCTCTGTACAGAAGCCAAAAAAGGCATTTTTTTTTTTTTGCAACAAGAAGAAATAAAGTTGTGTTGACATTAAGGTAAGCTTGTTGTTAATTGTGTCGTTTTTCGCCACTGCTACGGAGCATAAACATGTGAGAAGAAATTTCTCACAAAACTAAGAGAAAGCGAAAAGATAGACGAATACTTGTGGACTGTTGTGGAGTATTTGGAACACCCCACCAGATATACTAGTCTATAGACTATTTAAAACAGGGCTCGCTCTAGATGTTATATATTGACCCTCGACCGAGCCGTCAATCAAGAGATGCACCTGTGTAAATAAGCGGAAGAACAGCGAAACAGGTACATCCGGTCGAAGATATCGGAATAGCACCCTGACCTGTGGACGTGGTTTAATTCGGTGATGGTGGCAGATGCGTACGCCCACGAGAAGCAGGTGAACGTCAAACAAAAATATAACCAGGTGCCACATACAGCTTGAGTCAGTCAGTTCCAGGTCAGTTCCAGTTCCAGTTGCAATTGGAGTCAGTTAGGGACAAGATGCTGGAGTGAGAGCCAGCGGCAGACAGAGGGCTTTGGGTCCTCAGTGACCCACAGTTGAGCAGCCCAGCCAAGATGAGAAAGAGGTGCTGCTATGGTCAGAGGAACTTCGGGTCAATATGTAGCAGTCTGTCCACATCCCCAACTCACCTCTCACACACAACCAACATAAACCCTTTGGAGAATAAAGTGTGAGAGATATATTTTTATAAAGAAGTGTGTTCGTTCGTTCATTGAAGTCGTCATTATTGTTGATTATGTTCCGCATATATTTGTATATGTATATGTATTCGGCTATACAACTCTAACCGCAGTTAGAAGAGCAGAATTAGTGTCAATTGACAAGAAATAAAAACTTGCAATCAATTAGAATTGGCTGTTCCAGTTGATCATTGAGTGAAACTAAGAGAAAACGAAAAGAAAGACGAATACTTGTGGACTGTTGTGGAGTAGCTGGAATACCCCACAAGATATACTAGTCTATAGACTATTTAAAACAGGGCTCGCTCTAGACTGAAAGAGCAACTTACGACAAAAAGTTTACGTTGGTTGACGTACTCAACCATATACCATATTCTCTCCGGAATAAAATGCCTCTTATTTCTATATGTGCGTCAACCTTACGTATTTCACGACACAACATGGACCTTGCCGGAGAGCTGAAAAATTTGTTTGTTTGGTTTTCATGGCAGATCAACCATTGTTGGTTATTTAATGCCAAATCCATTTTATACAAATAAACAGTTCAATTTCAAACTATTCAGTTTAGCATAAGTACACAGTTTAATTGTCAAAAACATTTCTATTTCAAGCTATTCAGTTAAGTCAAACAGTTCTATTTCAAGCAATACAATTTAGCATAAGTATAGTTTTTGTTTACACACAATTACCTGCCAACAAAGTTTTATTTCAAACAATTCAGTTTTGCGTAAGTACAGTTTCAATGTCAAAAACAGTTCTATTTCAAACAATTCAGTTGAGCATCAGTCCACAGTTTAGTTCTATTAGACCTATAGGTAAGATCCTGTCAGGTGCTACCACTCCGGGCCAAAGTGGACCAGGGAGCGATGGCAATGAAGGTGGTACTCTGCATTCCCCAAAGCTCCAGAATTACTGGAACTTCATCAGATTGTTTAGTGTCATATACAGGACACTCGTTAGGTGGGGAGTCTTACCTCTCTGCAGGGGTGCAGTCGGTGTATTCTACAGCCCCAGCCGTCTGAGCAAAGAAAGTTGAAAAATGCAGAGGAACATGTGGGTGACGATTATCCTAATTGTAATTGGAGCACTTGGAATGGTCGCCAAAGACTTGGGGAAAAAACAGGAGGAATTGGAAATTAGAGGAAAAATGAAAACCCACTTGACCATAGCATCTTTAAGATCAGGTAGAATACCCAGAAAACTCCTGGAGTCCTGATTTCGGTTTGGTTTCTTTATTTAAAGGCATATCAAACTTTGTGGGTTATTTAATGCCAAATCACTCCTTGAAAAAGAATAGCAGTGGCATGACCCATACCTGAAGGGATAAGGGGGTTCCTGCCTTTCCCAAGTTTATTAGTCTAAAAGTGAACGTATTAGCGCAAATGGAGTTCGAACTCGCTTACTACGGTGCTGCAGCTGTTATATAGCAGGATTCAGATCTCTTCCGATTTATGATTTCATTCAAAAAACATACACATGGCTGGAGAAGGGAAGCATTCGACCGGATGTTAGCCAGACGGCTGCTGCCGAGACAATAAATAAAATGTGTCTTTGCGCAAGAGGTTCCGCGCAGGGCGTCCGGGCGAGAATGCAAGGAATTAATTCACATTAACAAAAGACCCTTTTTCAGCCAATCATAAATCTTCCCCCTAAAAAATTTCCCAGAACCGACTTGATCCAAGGGTTAGCTATTTTAGCAGCGAAGATCTGCAAAGGCGTCAGACTAGCCCACAGAGGGTGAAGGGAAGAACACGCTACGGTCATTAAGAACTCATCGGAACTCCGACAGATTTTTTCACACACCACCAGCTGGGAACAACTACTGACCTAGCTACAACGCCGCCCCGTCCTCTACTGCTACTACCACCAAGATCATCTGATTCCCTTACCACCCTTATACCACCATACTCACCAAGTGAGTTTCTTAACTTCTAACATACATGACCGTCAATGAACTCTGGCTTCACACACACACACACACACACACACCACGTTCACTCTTTCACTTGATATTGTACGCTACAAATTTGTACAGTTGATTCTTTGCCTTATCGCCTTGTTTTTCCTTTTTGTTAATATAATTGTATAAAAACTTTCAACCTGTGTTTGTCTTTTCCTTACTACCATACGCTAAATATAACACAGCTAACGTCTAACGCACTGTTAAAGATTATGCCACGGGAACATCCCTTTGTAGTTGGTAGTTGGGACAATTCCTAAAAGTTTAGAAAATAGACAGGAGGAATTAGAGATCAGACGCAAGTAATGTTAAGATCGCCTAGAATACTTAGAAGAGTCCTGGTGACCTGAGGAGACTTGCTGTTACTCACACTCCAGTGAAAGACGACCAGGTAACAATGGTGTGAAAAACTCATTTGAAGTGAAATAATGATACTTCATTGGAAAGTATGTAAATATTATGGAATATTGGATTGGGAAAAATGGTATTGACACCAACCAGAACCAAAAACAGAAGCAAAAGAAGCCGCAACTATTCTCAGGGACTTTGCTATCCACACTGATAGAAAAATAAAGAGAAATAGACCAGATTTAGTGGTTAAGGACTATAAAAGAAAAACATGTCTTCTAATTGATATGTCATTGCAAAGAGACATATATCAGTCAAAGAATATGATGAGGAAATACAAAGACTTGGAAATAAGACTTTACTATCGAAACTGATAGAAAAATAAAGAAAAATAGGCCAGATTTAGTGGTTAAGGACTATAAAAGAAAAACATGTCTTCTAATTGATATGTCATTGCAAAGAGACATATATCAGTCAAAGAATATGGTGAGGAAATACAAAGACTTGGAAATAAGACTTTGCTATCGAAACTGATAGAAAAATAAAGAGAAATAGGCCAGATTTAGTGGTTAAGGACTTTAAAAGAAAAACATGTCTTCTAATTGATATGTCAGTGTCAACGGATAATAACATATCAGTCAAAGAATATTTCCCATCATGAAAACCATCCAAGTTAGACGAACCAGACATGCAGGACACTGCTGGAGAAGCAGGGACGAGCTCATAAGTGATGTACTCCTATGGACCCCCACATATGGCCGGGCAAAAGCAGGACGACCAGCTCGAACATACATTCAGTTGCTCTGTGAGGGTACGGGATGTAGCCCTGAAGACCTACCAGAGGTGATGAACGATAGGGAGAAGTGGCGAGAGAGGCTCAGGAATATCCGTGCTAGTGGCATGACATGATGATGATGATGATGATGTTTTAGTATTTACATCTACTGAAACTACAATATCAATATATAACCGTCGATTCAATTTTGAGGATAACGGTATTGCTGGTACCGAGGAATTTCCAGATTTCGACAACACGGTTTTGGAGCTTAAGAGAAGTTCAGAGCTAATCAGATCTTCGGCGAACTAATATGAATAATCTATTTTAACTATACTACTTTGTGAGGATAGATGAATTTACCATAGAGAAATTCCATAGGAGTTAAATACGGTATTTAATCTAATAAAAATCATCTTTTCTTGCTTAAATAGCTTTTCTTAGGCGTCTCAGGTGGTGTAATGGTTAACAAGCTAAACCACAAACCTTAACGAGTGAGTTCGAGCCTTATTTGGTGCTCCATTCATACGGCCTTGTGCCACATTTAAGCAAAAAGTAAATTGCAACTAACGGCGCCTCGTGGGGTGTAATGGTTAGCAAGCTAGACTAGCAAACCTTAACGAGTGAGTTCGAGTCTCATTTTTTGTTCCATGAAATTTCCACAGGTCCCACTTGTTTCAAATCATTAAACCCTTCATAATTTCAACAATGATCGAGCAGTCAAAAATTTCTTCTTTTTGTTCCTTTTTAAATGGTTTAGAGGACTTACACTCCTATAACTTAAAATGGGCGTTATGCCACTTGTTCCCGAAACAAAGATGGCGGACGCACGTAAACATATCTACCAAATAACATGTCCCCCAACAGGTTAAAAGGTTTTTTAAAAAATTATGTTCAAAGTTATTAAACAAAAGAAAATGTCAAAAAAATCCATGAAAATAAATTATAGGAACAAAATAAATTGAAGAAATTTAAATTGTTTGCAAAACTTTCAATTAAACAACCGAACATTCGAACCTCTGTTTTTAAACAAACAACTCATCTCGATTTAAAAAAAACAACAACAAAGTTTCAAGCAACTGGGGGAAGAAAAAGCAGCCGACTTAAGACGCCATTTTATTTTTTCTTTAAATTTCCAATTCTCGATAATAATCTAAGGCTTCCACATTTTCCAACTCTTTTTCTTCATTTAAAAATTCTGGTATTAAATTTAGATCTTCGATTCTTTAAATTGTATTAAAATCTCAAGTTTCCTTGATTATTAGGTTAGCTTTCTTTGTTTAATGGCATATCAACTTTCGTGAGATATTTAATGCCAAAAGCATCCTTCTAGAAGAACGGCAGTGATGCTATTTAAACCATAGCTGGGAGGATAAGGGGGTTCATACCTTTCCCAAGGATATTTGTCAGAAAGTGAACGTAATAGCGCGACTGGAGTTCGAACTCACTTACTACGATTCCGCAGTCCATCGCTTTAACTATTACTCTACGAAGACAACCCCACCCCTGATTATTTTGATTTTTTCTATCAGATACAACAATTAACAGCTCTGGGCGAACACTGGATGCCGTCTGGAGAAATTTCCATGAGTCCTGCTATTTTGCTATTAATAAAATAATTGCTAAAAGAAAAGACTGGCTTCAGTATTAGATAACCCAACAAAAACTGACATGTTTTGTAAAAACCAACCAACCAACCAACCAACCAAAACATTGTATTGTAGGAGGAGATATTGTATTTTGATATTTAATTTTAATTTAATTTTGTAGTGGTATATTTAATTTGTTTTTATATGTGATTGCGTGTTATCACAAGTCGGAAGGTCGCCATTTATAGCGATGGGGATAACGTTATTATTATTGGGGTTTTGGTTTAAGTTTCAAGTTGGTTTTGTGGGTATTACTTTGGTTGCGTTGGTATTTCGTTGGTAGCGTTGGTATTTCGTTGGTAGTTATCCCCTCGCTAAATGTTGATGGAAAATAAAAGTGGTGGAGAAGAACGAAGACGTCGTTAGGTTTTTGTATCAAGGTTTTAATGGCAGCATGAAGTAAAGGGGTTTACACTGGTATGCTGCAAGGTCTCGTAGTAAGGAAAGAAGATAGGAAGTTGTTAGAGTGTATCATCTAATTTGTTTTTAACTAGGATCCCTTGGTCTAGAAGAATAGACCCAAGGGGTCCATAAACTAGATGGCTCTCCTCATAATGGTTGAGGCTGCTACTGCTATTCAGGAACAGACGTTAAGACGTCCGTTCCCGTTAGGGATTTCTGAGGGAGAGAGAGAGATTCGCGGGCTTTCTTCAATTTTTGGTGCTGCTAGGAAATATGGCTCGGGCTGAATAGGACGGGTCATCCTGATTGGGTGAAAATGTTCGGCGACTCTAACGATCAAATTAAATTACGCGCCAAACAAAGAATAAATTTCTTTCTTTGTATCAAATAACAAATAGAAGTCAAAGGTCTTGTTTGAGAAGGTATTTGTGAACCGGTTTCTAAAATGATGAACCGTTCAGTCGGCTGGGGTTTTAGAATATACCGATTGCAACTCTGCTGAGAGGTAGGAATTCCTAAACAAGTGTCCTGAATATGACATTAAACCATATGATGGTGAGCCTCCAGTCCTGGAGCTTTAGAGAATGTGGAATACTCCTTCATTGCCATTACTCCCAGGTCTTTAGCTAAATTGAAGTGTTAGAATTAGAACTTTATATTATTTCCGTCGTGGAAACAAATAACTTATGTTTAACTGAATTGTTAGTGATACATAGCAATACTTAGAACCTTTTGACGAATGTTTGGTTGGTTTGGTTTGGTTAGTCGGGTTTTATGGCATATCAACCTTTGTAGGTTATTTAACGCCAAATCCATTTCAAACAATTCAGTTTAGCATGAGTACACAGTTTAATTGTCAAAAACATTTCTATTTCAAACTATTCAAGCAGTTATATATAACAATTCAGTTTAGTATAAATACAGTTTCAATGACAAAAACAGTTCAATTTCAAATAATTCAGTTTAGCATAAGCCCGAAATTTAAATAAAAGTACAGTTTGATTGTGATAAACATTTCTATTTCTAGCTATTCAGTTTAGTCAAACAGTTCTAATTCAGCTAATTCAATTTAGTATAAGTACAGATTTTGTTTACACACAGTAACGTGTCAAAACAGTTCCATGTCTAACAATTCAGTTTAGTGTAAATACAGTTTCAATGTCAAAAAACAGTTCTATTTGAAATAGTTCAGTTTAGCACAAGCACGAAATTTAAATGTAAGTACGGTTTAATTGTCAAAAACATTTTTATTTCAAACTATTCAGTTTAATCAAACAATTCAGTTTAGCAAAAGTATGCCGTTAGTTCTATTTAACCCATAGATAGGGCCCTACCAGGTGCTACCACGCCGGGCCAGAGTGGACCTGGGAACGATGGCAATAAAGAGGTACTCCGCATTCCCCAAAGCTCCAGCACTGCTGGAACCTCACCATCAGATTGTTTAGTGTCATAGCCAGAACACTCGTTGAGGGGGTCTTACCCCTCTGCAGAGAAGCAGTCGGTGTATTCTACAGCCCCGGCCGACTGGGCACGCAAACGCATGAGTAATGTTGAATAGAAATATTAGTGTTGAATAACAATACTTGAAACTCTTTAAGTGTGTGCCGAGATTGCTTTATTGGCATTACATATACAACTGGGCAAAAAATTTAGGCAGGTTTAATATCCTCGCAAAAATTACATATATTATTAAAGGAAATGAAAAAAACGTGTTGAATGCTAATGTACAGGGTGGAACGATAAAAATTGTCGTCCTAAAGAAAACAACACTATAGCTTTATTTTAAAACTTTTATTGAAAAAATCTATTCAGCTAACTTGATTATGTAGTAGAGCTGACATCTACGTATAAATATATATTTAATAATTAATATGCATTTGATGTTTATCACATTTGATAACTTAAAAATCATTAATATTCTCTATGTCCAATTCTTCCAGCTAGAACAGCATTTATTCTTTTTAGGATGATAAATTGTAATTTAATAATATAATCAATAAGTATATTATTTCACCGGCGTAATGGTTAGATGTTCGTCAATGGCCTGGGAGACCTGGGTTCAATCCCAGGTCGAGTCATACCAAAGACTAAAAAAAAAAAAAATGGTACTTGATGCCTCCTTGCTTAACGCTCAGCATTATAAGGTACGGATCGAGGGTAAAGCGGACCAATCAAGGGAAAGAAGTAGCGCCATCCCCTATCCCTTGGTGTAGTAGCTATCGGAAAGAGAGCCTTAGGGTCACCCTCGACTAAGGTTGCCAACTTTACTTTATATTATTTCAGAACTTGTCACACCGACTTATTGGCCTGGTGGGTAGAGTCTTCGCCAATGATCCGGGAGACCAGGGTTCAATCCCAGGTCGCGTCATGCCAAAGACTTTAAAAATGGTTATGCAATTTAAAAATGGTACTTGATACCTCTTTGCTTAACACTCAGCAATATAGGGTAAGTATCGAGGGTAAAGTGGAGCAATCCAGGAAAAGGAGTAGCGCCCTCCCCATACACTTCAGTGTAGTAGCTATCGAAAAGGGAGCCTTCTAGTCACCCTCGGATACGACCACCAATTTTACTTTTACTACTTTGGTCCAAATAATCCCACACAGACTCGATGATATTCAAATCTGGACTTTGAGGAAGCCATTGCATAACTTGAACACCCACAGATCGTTCCTTCCGCTCTAAATAACTTTTTACCTTAAGAGCAGTGCGCTTGGAATCGTTATCCTGCTGGAAAATGAAGCCATTAACAGAGGAGATTGCATGGTGGATTAGAATTTGTCAATATTTCTCAGCATTCATGATTCCATCAATTCTAACTAAATCACTCACACCATTTGCAGTTAAACATCCCCAAACTATAATAGAACCCCCTCCATGTTTAACTGCCGGCTTCAAGTAATCATCTTTCATCTTTTCTCCAACCTTTCTTTTCACATACTGTCTTCTCTTTGAACTAAAATATCTCAAATTTTGATTTATCACTCCATAATACATTCTTCCATTGTTCAACGGTGCATTTCTTGTTTTTTTTTTTTTTTTTTTTTGGTTAATTCAAATCGTTTTTTTCTTTTCTGGTCTTAGAAAAGGTTTCCTTCTTGCTAAACGACCATGAAGGCTTTCTTTCACAAGTGCCCTTCTGATAGTGAGAGAGAGGGGAGAGAGAGGGGGGTATGTGATCTAATAGTTATCAACATTGATAGAAGTCGTTGATTGACTTTACCACACAAAAGCACAATTGCCCAGTCGGCTGGGGCTGTAGAATACACTGACTGCACCTCTGCAGAGGGGTAAGACCCCCCTCCCAACGTGTGTCCTGAATATGACGCTAAACAATCTGATGGTGAGGTTCCAGCAATGCTGGAGCTTTGGGAAATGCGGAGTACCCCTTCGTTACATTGCTCCCAGGTCCACTCTGGCCCGGAATGGTAGCACCTGATAAGGGTCCTATCTATGGGTTAAATAGAACTAACGGCATACTTATGCTAACCTGAATTGTTATATATAACTGAATAGCTTGAAATAGAAATGTTTTTGACAAACTGTGTACTCATGCTAAACCGAATTGTTTTAAATAGAACTGATTATTTACGTAAAAATGGATTTGGCGTTAAATAACCTACAAAGGTTGATATGCCATAAAACCAAACCAAACCAAACAAAAACACACACACATATATATATGAAGATAGAGTAAGAGTGTGTGTGTGTGAGAGAGAGTGAAGCATGTGGTTCAGGTACGAAACTTTTTATTACCTTTGAGTTTAAAGGTTCTTCGACATAAGGAGAGAGATACACATTCTTTCTATTCTGGCTTTTTCATCTGCCCCCCATCTCGTGCGGCACCTGCCCAAGGCCTCCGCGAGCAAGCGAAAGTCAACCGTCTTCTCCTGAGGCAGGTCTCAACTCCCCTAACTGACTTTTTCAAAATCCCCAAATCCTCTGCGCGCTTCCGGTGCGTGACGTCATTCGCACTTGCTAGCCCCGTTTCCCATCTGAGCTATTGTGACATCTGAGTGACACGTCCGCTCCGCGCACGCGCGTGAACACCTGTGTTGATGTTGCACCTAAGTAACCCATGCACTGAGCCGAAAGGTTCTCAGCCTAACTAAACCCAAAGGCATAAAACGAAATCTCTCGGCCATTATATTACACGGAGACCCGAATTCAAAACCTGGAAGAGGCTGTTTGCATTTCATACAAGGCGAATACCATACAGTACGTATCAAGGGTAAAGTGGAGCAAGCCGAGGAAAGGAGTAGCGCCCTCCCCTATATCTCCGTGTTGTAGCTATTGAAAGGGGAGCCTTCGGGTCGCCCTCGACTACGATCGCCAACTTTACAACTACTATTCTCCTCCTAGATATGGATAAATAGTTGGGTAGTCTGGGTTCCTTAACCTTGGTACAGCAACCAGTCTAGGAGAAGGAAAAATGAATTAACTTGGGTGCGAGATGTTTAAGCAAGATCTGAAACTAACTCCAGACTAGATTTAGTTCTATTTCTTTTAGTTAATTTTGTTGGCCTTCTACTTCGTTTTTTGTCTTTGATATCCCGAGTTTCAATCATTTTCTAAATTACTTTTGGTACTATGGTACCCCGTAAAAACAATTACAGACGCCGACTACGCTGATGATATAGCGCTTCTGGCAAATGCACCCGCCCAAGCCGAAACCCTGCTACATAGCGTGGAACGAGCCGCTGCACGCATCGGCCTCCATGTAAATGCACACAAGACGGAATATATGTCTTTTAATCAAACAGGTGACATCTCCACACTAAACGGTAGCTCTCTGAAACTTATTGACAAGTTCACCTACTTAGGAAGCAGTGTTTCATCAACCGAGACAGACATCGACACACGACTAGCAAAGGCATGGACAGCTATCGATAAGCTATCGGTCATATGGAAGTCAGACCTGACCGATAAAATGAAGCGCAATTTCTTCCAAGCAGCAGTCGTGTCGATACTGCCTTTTGGATGCACTACATGGACGCTAACAAAACGTATGAAGACAAAGCTTGACGGCAACTACGCAAGAATGCTGCGAGCAATATAGAACAAGTCCTGGAGGCGGCACCCCACAAAGCAGCAGCTGTATGGCCATCTACAACCCATCAAGAAAACTATCCAAGTTAGACGAACCAGATATGCGGGACACTGCTGGAGAAGTAGGGACGAACTCATAAGTGACATACTCCTGTGGACGAGCAAAGGGTAGACGACCAGCAAGAACCTACATACAGCAGCTCTGTGCCGATACGGGATGTAGCCCTCATGACCTACCGAAAGCAATGGACGATAGGGAGGGTCAAGGATATCCGTGCTGATAGCGCAACATGATGATGATGATGATGATACATTGTGGTATTATTTGCTGAATAATGTTGCTCCCACAATTTATGGTGGCTCATTGAAAAACAAACGACGTAAATAACGCCGACAAAAAACATTCAAGACCAAGCAATTGCAGCAAAAATAAATTTATATATCAACAAGTTCATAAAAAGCAAACATTACGAATTTTCTAATATAGCTTGTTAAATATTCCCGTGTGTGTGTGCGTATTTAACAAACACGAATATTATGGTGAGAGATTAAATATTAAAAGTGTCCTGTAGACTATAGATATTTCACGCGAGTATCAATACACAGAAATATAGCAATGTATTCTAGAAGGACGTGTTTTCTCCCATGTTGGTTTGGTTTGGTTTCTTTGTTTAATGGCATATCAGCCTTTCTACGTTATTTAATGCCAAATCTATTCTCCTAGAAGAACAGTAGTGGTACTATTTACCCCATAGCTGGGAGGATAAGGGGGTTCATACCTTTCCCAAGGGCATATCAACTTCCATGAGATATTTAATGCCAAAGGTATCCTTCTAGAAGAACGGCAGTGATGCTATTTAACCCATAGCTGGGAGGATAAGGGGGTTCATACCTTTCCTAAGGGTATTTGCCCGAAAGTGAACGTAATAGCGCGACTGGAGTACGAACTCGCGTACTACGATTCTGCAGTCCATCGCTTTAACCATTACACCACGAGGACACCCCCTCCCATGTTGGTCATTTGTCTCTTTTGGGAATTGACGAAATGTTTGAGTCCGTGCGCGAGACTGGAACAAGTCCAGCCGAAAATGCAGGACAGGAAAGAAAAAGGTCGCAGAGTATATACACACACCCATGTTGCGCGTTTTTAGCTAAGAGTCACTAGCTGGCAAAGCCAAGCTGTCTCTGGAAGTCAAAATGCAAGAGAATGATTTATTGGAAGATGAGCGTATATATAGCTAATCCTTGTCATGTGATCGGCTCTAAACACACCGTTTATTTTGTGCGGGACAAAAATCAAAGGTGCGGACGTAGTTGGGAGCATAAATCTCGTGACTTTCTTGACCAATAAGTTCTCGAAACTAATTAGTTTACCGACATTCACTATCTTTGTTTTGGGAACATGTGAATCAGTATCCTATTTTCTAAAACTGTTTTGTATCACGGTCATTTTAAAAATAGAGGAGTGTAAATCCATAACATCTAGAAACTTCTGATATTTTTGATAAAATGTCCTGTTCGTGTTAGAATATAGTTTTATGTCTTTTCATCATATACTCGTAGTATATTGATAATTTACGTTTAGAAATACACAATTTATGGTTCTAAAATGAAAAATTGTGAGAATTTATTTAAAAAAAAAAAAAAAAAAAAAAAAAAAAAAAATTAGAACAGTTCTTGTTTTCAGAAATATTTAATGTTTGATCAATATTAAAAAAAGTTGGCGACCGTAGTCGAGTGTAACCAGAAAGCTCCCTTTTCGATAGCTACTACACAGAGACATAGGGGAGGACGTAACTCTTTTCCCTGGATTGCTCCACTTTACCCTTGATACGTAGCTTATAATGCTGAGTGTTAAGCAAGGAGGGATCAAGTACCATTTTTTTTTAGTCTTTGGTATGACTGGGTTCCACTAATGCTGGAGCTTTGGAGAATGCGGAGCATCCCTTCATTGCCATTGCACCCTGATCTACTCTGGCCCGGAATGGTAGCACCTGATAGAGCCCTATATATGCGTTGAATAGAACTAACTGCATTCTTATGCTAAACTGAATTGTTTCAATAAGAACTGTTTGACTAAACTGAATTGCTTAAATAGAAATGTTCACCCTCGACTACGGTCGCCAACTTTTCTTACTTTTACTTTATTACAGTTTGTAAATGTTTCGAAAATGTATAACTTGCAATATATTGACTGATTGACCTCAAAAACAGAATTCATTATTTATAAATGTTAAAAATATACACTTTCGTAAATCTTTTGCACAGTAGTGTTGTAGAACTTTTTACAATTTCACTGTGTGTAAACAAATGATTAATATTGGTTGGTTGGTTAGTTTATATGGCATATCAAGCTTTGTAGGTTATCTAATGCCAAATCTATTTTTTTACAAAAAAAAAAATCAGTTCTATTTCAAACAATTCAGTTTAGCATGAGTACACAGTTTAATTGTCGAAAACATTTCTAATTCAGCTAATTCAGTTTAGTATAAGTACAGATTTTGTTTACACACAGTTTCAATGTCAAAACAGTTCTATATTAAACAATTCAGTTTAGCGTAAGTACAGTTTCAATGTCAAAAACAGTACAATTTCAAACAATTCAGTTTAGCATAAGTACCCAGTTTAAATGTAAGTACACAGTTTAATTGTCAAAATCATTTCGATTTCAAGCTATTCAGATTAGTCAAAAAAGTTCTAATTCAAACAATTCAGTTTAGCATAAATATGCAGTTAGTTCTATTAAACCCATAGATAGGGCCCTATCAGGTGCTACCATTCAGGGTCGTTTTGTGGAGGTGCCCGTGGTGTAGTCGTTATCGCCGTAGGAAATGGACACGGCAACACAAGTTCAAATCCTGGACGAGACTGATTGTATTTCACATAGCACTAATACCCTTTGGAAAGGTATGAATCCAATTATTCTCCCTCCAGCTATGGGTAAATAGTAGGACAGACTAGGTTCTTCAGCCTTGGTTAGGCAACTAGTCTAGGAGAAGGAAAACTCTGAATTCAAACCTATTAAACTCCGCTTAAAAATTGACCTTGTGTCATATCCTGCTCGAGCGGAGGGGTTGGTAAATAATACCATTCAGGGTCGTTGAAGTTAAACACAAAAACATTTTGTAAACAATTCGTTAGAATAAAAAAAAAGTTTACTTACTACTGAACCAACGAAATATGGTTTAAAGTTTAGTGTCTCTGTTTAAGTTAACCAAAAAAGAAAGTGACTAAGCAATAAAAATTAAGTCACGTGTAAAATTCTTTGAAACGGAAGTTATGTTTTCGCGTTCGGCTTTTGTCGGAGAAAAATGACTTATTAAAAATATTTTTTTTAATTATTGTAATATTTTTGGAAAATAAGTATATAAAAAACACTCCTGAATTCGAATAAAATACTCTCAGAAAATTTTAAACAAATTAGTGGTATAAAACTGGAGATTATCGGTTAGTAACAAATATTTACATTTATATATATATATATATATATATATAGATAGATAGATAGATTAGCATTTATGCTAATTTTTAAAATTTATTTTTGACAAATTTAAGACCACCAATTAAAAACTAAAGAAAAAAGGACTTAATTTAATTGAAAAATTTATTATATATAATCTACGTAATATAAAAGCTATTAAAACTGTAATACTTAAAATACTAAAAACATAAATGGTTAAAGGAACAAAATTATCTGAATTTGAGAAATGCGAGATTACAGTTTTAAAAAGAGTCAGAAAATCTCAGAGATAAATTTTGATGGACTTTGGACGCAGTAAAACCGTTATCTGCAATTACTTGAAAAGTCCAAATAAGTATGGAACAGGAAAACCGACTGGTTTACTACGGCCAGTTCAGTGTTCCTGGTAATAGGATCTGAGCACCAAGCTCGAGCCAAAACTTAAAGAAACCTTATAAAGATGGCGTTCGAACAGAACTCAAACGCCATTGACGGAGGTAAGGTGACCAAGATGTATAAAATCAACAGACACCTGGAGGCGAGGTTTGAGCGAAAAGCAGCGTCTCATCAACCAAAAAAGACATCGACACGCGACTAACGAAAGCATGGACAGCTATCGTTAGGCTCTCGATCATATGGAAATCAGACCTGACCGATAAAATGAAACGCAGGTTCTTCCAGGCAGCGGTCGTATCGATACTGCTATATGGATGCACTACTTGGACGCAAACTAAACGGCTGATGAAGAAGCTAGACGGCAATTACACAAGAATGTTGAGAGCAATATTGAACAAGTCCTGGCGGTAACACCGAACAAGACACCAACTATACGGCCACTTGCCTCCCATCACGAAAACTATCCAAGTTAGACTAACCAGACACTGCTGAAGAAGCAAGGACGAACTCATCGGTGATGGGCTCCTATGGATCCCTCACATATGGCCAAGGAAAAGCAGGACGACCAGCTCGAACATACATACATACATACATACAGCAGCTATGTGAGGATACGGGATGTAGACCTGAAAACCTATCAAAAGCGATGAATGATAGGGAGAAGTGGCGAGAGAGGGTCTGGGATATCCGTGCTAGCGGCACGACATGATGATGACTTCATTGTTTAGTTTGGTTAAGTCACGAATTGTTTAGGTGTCTTTTTGCAAAAATCTGAGTAGAAATGTACGTCAAATTTGAAAGGTCAAGCGCGTGCACCAGCGACTATGATAGGTGATATCTCATCTCTAGACAGGAAGGCCAAATATCAATAAAATAGATTCATGTCTTGTTATAAGGTTGATTGAGGTAAAATATGTGGGGTTTAAAGGCTTTTAGGAGGTCAGGGGCTAAGGGCAAGACTGTGTTGCCGTAAGATATCTGACTCCATATTTTGGTTATATTATTTTACCCCACGTTGACTGGCCGGCGCAATGCCTTGTCCAAAGAAAGTCCCCAAAGAAATATACAAAAGGAAAAGATAGAAACAGATAAGAGACGAAAACATTTCTTCCATACTTTCCTTTATTTACTTGGTGAAGGGACAAACCAACGCTACGTCCCAAGACGTAGCGTGGTGTCCAAAAAGCACCAGACAGCAAAATGATGTTGTTGGTTCGACGGACACTCCCTGACAAGACCCGGTTCACAGAAAACCTGAGTATTTATCTCTCTACACCGGCTCCAAATTCGCTACTCCAAAATCCTTCTAATTTTGGCGCGACCGCTTCCCATTGGCTACTTTACTTTTTATTATTTTTATTTTTTCTGATTTTTAAGCGGATGGATGCGTGGAGCCTTATGCGTGGCGACGCGTTTATACATTTTGTATCTGGCAGCCGACGAGTCAATATCCGGTTGGGAGTTTTACTGTTAATTCCTAAATCCCCACAAATGAAAACGTGGTGAAAGTTGGGGACACGTGTGATGCTAATGATGAGAGGACACAATAATTTCGAGAGTTGACATCACACTAATAATATACTGAATTTTAGAAGGTATAAAAATGAGTAAATTTTGAAAATTATTTGAGCAGTTGGGGCGGTCGGGTGTCAGTTGAGTTGAGATCGGTTTCGTTTGGTGGGTTTTATGGCATATCAATCTTTGTAGGTTATTTAACGCCAAATCCATTTTTATGTAAATAATCTGTTCTATTCAAAACAATTCAGTTTAGCATAAGTGTGACGATACCCCCTCGGCCCCCCGACACATCAACTTCTTCAAACCATTTCACTTTACGGCCGGTGATCAACTAGTGGTTCCGATAGGGGCATCGTATATTTCTTCATAGCTACAAGAAATACAATCAAGCAAGCGGGAGAAAAAGAACAAACGAACAATAAGGCTTGGGTTAACTCAAAGTGCAAGAAGAGGAGTTATGTAGCATTGCATTCCCTATGAGCATATGTAGACTACCGCTAGCGTGGATTTCTAGCAAAGATTCTACAACCCATGAGGAGTGCCGACACATCTTGACTGCTCTTCCCTCACTGACTCTTGGACCCTATCTCATGCCGACTGGTCTCTCTGCTGTCCGGTGTCGATTGGCTACTCGCGTCACCCTTCGCCAACTGCCCTCTCCGAGTTCCTTTGTCCAACTCCTACTCACATTCCATTACCCACTTCCAGTCACGTCGAGATCGCGGACTCAGGCCTTTGTCTGTTTTAGCGCGAAACTAAACAAATGGATCGTCTGCTTGGCGGACCACCTACATAGTGTTACACACCACCCCTCTTACCCTTGTCATTTATTCACAATAAATTACAACACATATAAAACAAAATAAATGTACAATAAAGACATAATTTTCCCGATTCAAACGGAGCCCCCTTGATTCTCTCACAAAAACACACGCAATAGAGGTTACTCCACAAAATTACAACAAACTGCAATGTGCTGGAATGGCATGCTCCCCAAAATCACTCTCAATGAGAGCTTTTGACCACTTAACTAATTGGTCTAGAAGGACTGCTAACCATTTCTCTTTACGGGTCAAGGGCATTATGGTCTCTGTGGTTAGCCAAATGCTATGTCAGGACCTAAACACCCTCAGGGCCTAAACATATCCGACCCTCACCACCTTGCTGCTACATCTTATCTCAGAGGACTTTTAAACACCTCTATTTCGCGTCCTACCCCAATTATACTTCATATCCAGAACCGTGGAGGCCTTTCAAATCACCTCCATTTTTCATATTACCCTAAACAATATTCCATACCTAGAGGGCTCCCTGCAATTGTGAGCATCAATCTCAGCAGTTGCTTATGTGTTGCATCAGGAGAAACCCTCATGGGGGGATCACAGCATATATGGCCCTTGACCCGTAATTGCAACCCAGCAACAGTTGAGCTAGGAACTTTTCGCCATTCCAGCACCCTGCCAGCAATCTCCATGGATTTTCAAAAGATAAAAAACAAAGCAATTAACACCATCTCCCAGATCGTCCAGCCATGATCAGCCAGGGGGCGAGCAACCGGACACCGCCCCACCAACCCCGTCGTCAGCCGTCTCTTCAAAGTACCATATTCATCAAATCTTGTCAATCAGGCCGCTCGCTTTCTCAAATCATCAATTGTATAACTTACTACCCTTCGATACCTGTCCTCAAAACAGAGGCGCTGTGCAACCAACCCCCAGGGGGGACATGACCAGACGAAGTGAAGAAGTACCAAGAGCAATTAAACTTACAAAAAACCCAGAAAATCAATGAAGGTAAAAAAAGAAAGAACAAACAACCCCCCCCCAAAAAAAAACAAACAATAAACAAAGCAAATGACAAGGCAAGCTCAATCCCACAAAATTAACAAAAAACAAGGTAAAGTATAACAAAAAGGATAACAAAAATCCACACTAACTAAACAAAAAACAAAAAAACAAAAAAAATTCACACAAAAAAAAAAAAAAAAAAAAAAAATAAAAAACTTCAATTGCCAATATATTAAAAAAAAATTGTTCTCAAGGATCTGTCACGCATCCACCCAACCTTTGTCTCTCTCTCTCTCTCTTGGGATCTCTGCCCACTTCCACCATTTCTCTTTCTTTCCTTCTCTCCTGTCCATTTGACTTCTTTCCTCTACCAGGGGTGGTCTGGGTTGGAGGGATGGGTGGAGGTGACAGCATTTGCTTCCAACCGGTCTTTTTTAATCGACAAAAAAACCCCAACAACTTTTTCTTCTTAAAATTTTACTTATCCTTTTTTAAATTTCTTTATCTGTTCCTTCTCTTTGTTCAAATTTTCCGCCATTTTTTTCAATTTTACATTTTCTTTTTATCATTTCTTTATCTGTTCTTCCTTCTCTTTCTTTGTTTAAATTTTTTTTTTAAATTTTACATTTTTTTTTTCATTTCTTATCTGTTCCTCCTTTCTTTTTTTTTTTGTTTAAATTTTCCGCCATTCATTTTTTTTTCAATTTTCCATTTTTTTGTGCAAGAAGTTCTCCTCCCCCTTCTACCCTCGGAACGATCCTACGTTGACCAGTCAATTTTAACCTATCGTAGCGATCTCACTCTTATTTTTCGTTTCATCTTCCTTTTCTCTGTGGTTTTAAAACTAATACCACAATTTTTTTTCTTTTAGTGAAACTTACAGAAAAAATTTTTTTTTCTTAATCGGTGACCCATCACCTCTCTAGCATAAAAGATACTATAAAACTTCCCACTGGTCCAAACACTTAAGTATAAAAATACTATGAAAACTATTAGGCAAAAAACAAACAAGCATTCTGAATACTCACGGTCAAGCTAAGTGTACATAGATGGTAAGGGAATATATTCCTCCCTTCCCTTCTAACAAAAATATCAGCAGTTAAGGGGTTAAACATATAAACGCACACACACATACACACACAAACGAAATAGATTACTTGGTTTTTTTTCTACATCTTAAAATTTCCATAATCGAAAAGTTTTTTTTTTATTTTCGAGTGCTGGGGGTGGGTGAATGTGTACTCATACCTTCATAGATTTCTTTCTTTTCAATCTTTTTTTTTCTCTCTTTGTTTCTTTCGTTTTCTTTTTTTTTTTTTTCTTGCTGCTCGCAGGGTCCTTATTGCATTTTCCCCCTTTTTCCTTCGTCCGTTTGCTTCTCGACTCCTCCATCTCTCGATTCTTTCCTATTTTTTTCATCAGGTTTTCTTTATTTTATCCTGGTCAACGGCGCCATTTGTGACGATACCCCCTCGGCCCCCCGTTACATCAACTTCAAACCATTTCACTTTACGGCCGCTGATCAACTAGTGGTTCCGATAGGGGCATCGCACATTTCTTCATAGCTACAAGAAATACGATCAAGGGAGTGGGAGGAAAGAGAACAAACGAACAATAAGGCTCGGGTTAACTCAAATTGCAAGAAGAGGAGTTATGTAACATTGCATTCCCTTGTGCATATGTAGACTACCGCTAGCGTGGATTTCTAGCGAAATTTCTACAAAGCTACTAGGAATGCCAACCTATCTTGAACGGTCTTCCCTCACTGATGCTGGGCCCTATCTCATGCCAACTGGTCTCTCTGCTGTCCGGTGTCGATTGGCCACTCGCGTCACCCTTCGCCAACTGCCCTCTCCGAGTTCCTTTGTCCAACTCCTCACGCGTTCCCTTACCAACTTCCGGTCACGTCGTTGTTTGGTTTCGCGCCAAAACAGACAAAGGGATCGTCTGCTTGGCGGACCACCTACATAGTGTTATACTCCATCAATGGGACATCAGACTCATCGACTGAATTCTCGCACTGATGTCGACACTTATACTTTGGGAAATGTTGACCAGTTCTGCACCGGATTTACTGTCAGAATCGCTACACTCTACTGGAGCGGCTACTACGATCTTTCATAGCAGGCTGTCGGTAATGGGAATATTCTATTCCTCGATGAATCGCCATTCGAAGGTGCTCGGCGTGCGACTTCGTGACTGAACCGGTCATTCCAAATTCCCTCCCTTATGTTTACCAACCCCTCCGCTTGGGCAGGATAGGACAACGTCAATTTTTAAGCGGAGTTTGACAGGTTTAAATTCAGAGTTTTCCTTCTCTTAGACTAGTTGCTGAAGAACCTAGTCAGCCTTACATAGCTGGAGGGAGAATAATTGAATTCATACCTTTCCCAAGGGTATTACTGCTATGTGAAATGCAATCAGTCTCGGCCAGGATTTGAACTCGTGTCGCCATGTCCATTTCCTACGACGATAACCATTACACCACGGGCACTATATGTCGAATTCCCTCCTTTATGGTGATTCTTATCGTTCACCAAATCACCAACCTTAAACTCAACGTCCTTTGTCTTACTCATGAACTCGTCTACTGCGCTTTTTCCTTTTTTTTTAATGTTATTCCTAATGTTATATTTTGACCTTCGACCCGGCCAATAATGCCATTCCAAGGTGAGGCAACGGAAGGAGGTGACACATTCTAATGGCAGTTATGAGAGGAAATCGTGTGGGCGGAAATTGGCTGATGAAATGGGTCAAGCGAAAAAAATTCCCATGGTACACTCAGACTGATGCACCGGAAGAGAGTGACCTGTGAACTGCATGACAGTTATTTCCGCTTGATGACGATTAAACATGCGATTTCAAAGATCGAGTGGGCGTTGAACTATTATATAGCTCAGTCAAGACAGAAGTCAGACAGTTGGAGTTCTAGTTACAGTTGAGTTCGAGTTCCAGTTGGAGTGGGTGTAGTAGGGAAAGCCACACCAGGCCGAAGGGGCTTGGGGCCCTGAGAAGATGCTGATAAGATGCAGTAAAGAAAACCAACACCCAGCAGAGTGGACCCCAGGGCCTCCGGTTGAGCATCAGGAGAACGAGAAAGACACAACGCTGACGGAGTGGGGGTCAAAATATTTCAGTTCTGTTCGGTCTCCAGCTCCCTCTCACAGTAAAACCCCACACAACCTTTTCGAACCCTTACAAATAAAGGTTTGGTTTCGTTTCTTTGTTTAATGGCATATCAGCCTTTCTAGGTTATTTAATGCCAAAGCCATTCTCCTAGAAGAATAGTAGTGGTACTATTTAACCCATAGCTGGGAGGATGAGGGGGTTCATACCTTTCCCAAGGGTATTTGCCCGAAAGTGAACGTAATGGCGCGACTGGAGTACGAACTCACGTACTACGATTCCGCAGTCCATCGCTTTAACCATTACACCACGAGGACACCCCCACAAATAAAGGGTCACGTGATCTCCCACTGAGAGGGGAGAGATAAAGAATGTCCCCTACCCCTTCGTGTTTGAGTTAGCAGGCCACCCAAAAGAATGACCGTTAAGACATGATAGTAATATGGGTCAGTTCCTCATGGCCTGTCGGAGAAAGTAAAGAATGTGGGTCAGGCTATCTGTACTCTGTGACCTCACTCGGGTGACATATAGTAGCCCTAACGAATCGCCTGACCAGGGGAAGAAAGAAGATAGAAGCCAAAATGATTGGCTAGAATCCTAAGGCGGAAGTGGGAGCTCCTTCCGTCAGCAGAAGTAGGGAAGAAGAAAATCAGTTGTTGGACAGAGGTCGTGGCGGACGAATCTAAAGCCAAGACTCCGGGTAAAGGAAGACGAAAAGTATCTCGGATAAAAAGGAGCCATACCTTCAAGCCAGAACTAAAAATAACCTAAGGTCTGTTAGCCCGTAAAAGAGGAAATATTCTCCACAGGAATCCATCGAAATAAGATAAGTAAACTTTGAGACTGTTTCTCCCTATACTCAATTGTACACACTCTCTCTCTATTCGAAGAAAGACTAAAGAAAAAAAGAAAAGAAGAAAGACATTTATGTTTAAGTACTATCCGTTAATAATATAGCCGACGCGTTGAATTTGTGTATCAGCGTGTGTAGTAAAAATATTAACATATTTTCATATTCTCAGGTGTTGAAGTTGTTCATTTGTGTCATTTACTACCCAGTTGTTATTTCATGTTTCTATTTCAGCTTCTATTCGCCTTATCCTCGCTTAATTTGTCCTATTTGAATTCCTTTAAAAATATCACACGGAAAACCGGAGTTGTCGACTACTATAATTAATATTACTTCTAAACCTAGAGGTCCATATCTTCCATTGTTCTAGGGGAGGAAGAACTAGTGACCTTGGTGGGTGTGTGTATAGTGTGAAATTTGGAAACCCCTTGCAACGGCGGTCAGTCTAGCCATAAATTAACCCCCACATAATATGCCAGTTCCTACATGCCCGAGAAAGGACTCTGAACGAGGACTCATTCTACAAGGGATCAAGTGCCAGTCTGCCCCGTCTTCACACGTGCGAAAAATAAAGTCCCGTTTTGGGATTTTAGTAAATTTGCCCTCACAAAAGTGAGAGGTACAATATATATTTATAAAGAAGTCTTCCTGCGTCTGTCTTTATTATTGCGTCGTTATGATGCTGTAGATGACGATATAACACAAGGTCATCTTTTAAAAACTATGCTTAGGTATTACAATCGCATTATTATGATCGAGGAGTCCCCGTGACATAACACTAACTGTAGTTTGAAAGATTTGAATAACGTCAGACAGACACACACGCAACACGCCTTCTGTTCAACTCTCTCCGTTTATTCGAGTGCTCTTTTTATAATACCCGACTATCTCATTTGCATGAGATGCACGAGACTAAACAAATACAAAAGCAACTGTGCGTCGCCATTTTGGCTTTTTGTTTTCCTTTTGAGCAACTGAAACGTACAGAACGCAGCCACACGCAAGTCCGGTAAGTCATGATTTTTCACCACACTAAGGTAAAGGTGCAATGCATTTCCTGTTGGGTAATTTCGTGATGTTCATCACCATAGTATATACGACGAGGCCTCAATATACTATCTAATGGCAGAATCAGACCTGACCGATAAAATGAAACGCAGTTTCTTCCAGGCAGCTGTTGTATCGATACTGCTGTATGGATGCACTACTTGGACGCGAACTAAACGGCTGGAGAAGAAGCTAGACGGCAATTACACAAGGATGTTGCGAGCAATATTGAACAAGTCCAGGCGGCAATACCCCACAAGGCACCAACTATACGGCCATCTGCCTCCCATCAAGAAAACTATCCAAGTTAGACGAACCAGACATGCAGGACACTGCTGGAGAAGCAGGGACGAGCTCATAAGTGATGTACTCCTATGGACTCCCACATATGGCCGGGCAAAAGTAGGACGACCAGCTCGAACATACATACAGGACCTATGTGAAGATACGGGATATAGCCCTGAAGACCTGCCAGAGGCGATGAACGATAGGGAGAAGTGGCGAGAGAGGGTCGGGGATATCTGTGCTAGCGGCACATGATGATGATGAACATGGTGAAAATTGTGGTCTCACATCTTGTTGATGTCCCATGACTTTTCGTTATGGCCAATTTTCTTGGATAGAACATCGTGCATCGTTCTGTGAAACCTCTCAACTTTGCCATTGCCCCGAGGTGATAAAACGAAGTAGTCACATGATGTAAATTGAGTTCTTCCAAGATCTTTTCCATGATTTTGTTGATATTCTCTGGCCCATTATCGATTACAAGTTGAAAGAGTGCTCCAAATCTGGGGTGTGTCACTGTTTCTGCCTTCTTATTAGGAACGGCAAATGGCCTCAGGCCAACCACTGAATATACCAATGAATGTGAGTATTTGGGTAGGGTCCTAAGGCACTGCGGCGAGATTGGTCACCTTTCTGCAGTTTGCCCGGAGAAGAAGGCCCCGAAAAAGCCCGACCTAAACCTCGACACCCTCCCACCTGTCATGGCAATCGACCAAAAGGAGGCTCCCAAAGTCTCGCCCGGTCAGAGCAACGGCCCAGGAATCGGCTGGGAAACAATTTCCCACTTCCACTTAGTCTTCTACGGCAACCACCGAAGTGTCAAAGGCGGTGTAGCTGACTGGTAGGAGGAAGATCCAACCTGCAGGTCCTCTATTCCAAAAGTTTTCTCAGGTGGACACCAACAGTTCACCCGCCTCATAAACATATGCAAAAACTGCTAGTTCCCCAAAAGCCAAATCCACCCCAAACTGCTAGTTCCTCAAAAGCCCCCCCCCCCAAAAAAAAAACTGCTAGTTCCCCAAAAACCAAATACCACACCCGACGGCGACCGAAGCGACTGGGTGCGAGGGTCGCTTAACGGAGGATGAGGCCCGGAAGGCGTTAAAATCGGTCGGGTTGGATAAGTCTGCCGGAATCTATGGTCTGCCTTACGAAGTCTACTTGAGGTTGTTGCCCATGTTTGTCCCCCTTGCTAGCTACCATCTATAACTGGATGAGATAAGGCTCCACACCCAGACGCTTTACCAGGGGTATAGGGAAATTGCTACGTAAGAACAAACGTAGAGGGGATGGTAACGAAAGAAATTTTCAAGTGAAACTATGGGTCACTAAATGAAAACAAACAGTAAAAATAAGAAACAAAGAAGTTTGAGTTGCAACAAAATTGTCATTCATATATAAAATAAAATGTAAACAAAGGCTGCTGGTGCTGCTAAATAAATACCTTAAAATTCCCTTAACCAACGTAGTCCGCTTGGTGGCCGACAGGTTTGAAGCTTAGTCTAACGTAAATTTGGACGGGTTTCAATCCCGGGTTCGAGCGTCCTGCGTGTCTAGCCACACTGAAGAGTTCTGATAGAACGAAACAGTCTGTCTGTGGATGACAGTATATATATATATTCAATTCATAACTGGTTACAAAAGATGAGGTAACTTATTAGAACTGATGCCTTTCGTCTATGTTGTTTAATGGCCTATCAATCTTCTTGGGTTATTTTACGTCAAATTCTTCCATCCAGAAAAACAGTTGTGGTATCATTTAATCCATAGCTGGGAGGATTTATCCAAGGGTATTTATCCAAAAGTGAACGTAATAGTGCGACTGGAGTTCGAACTCGCTTACTACGATTCCGCCACGAGGACACCCCCACTCTGTAACTGGAGGAAGATGTGGGTGAGGACGAGTTTAAATCCAACTAAACCGAGGTCAATCGTTTTGAAGCAAGTCAGACCAGCTGAAAAGATTCACTTTACAGTATCCGAAGAAACTACCTCAACGTTAACCGAGAAGTCAGTTAAAAGACTTGGGGTGGGGTGGGAAGGTTGATTGCAATCTCATTTTTTTTTTATTTGCACACAGTTAAATGGTTTCAAATATTTCTACCAGCACAAAAATAATTCTATTTACTATTAATCATTTGTTTGCACAAATCTAAACGGTTTCAAGTATTGCTATGTAACAGTAACAATTTAACATCAGTCATTTACTTGCATATATTCAAATGGAGATATATGGAGATTTTATATATTAGATTTTATACATTCAATAGCATGGAAGTTTGTAAAACTTCATGAAACCTAAGGTCGCAAACAAACTTCCATGGCATTAAATATATAAAATCTAATATATATTTATTTATTATCATATAATTGCTCTATCACATTAAGCAGTATCCAAATTATATCGCACTTGGTTCGCCACAAACCCACAAAATGAATTAGTGACAACCAACACTGTTATTCTGTGTGTGTGTGTGTATATATATATATATATATATATATATATATGGTAATTTCATTTCTAAATGAGTTAAGATTAATTTGCACAAATTTCTTTTGTTTTTTTTTTACACAGTTCAGGAGTTTCAATTACTGCTATCAAACACTAATAATTCTATTCAATATTTGTTTGCAAACAGTGAAGTCGTTAAAAGTTTTATTATTTAACATTAATAAGTCTATTTTAATAACATTAATTTGTTTGCACACAGTTAAATAGTACCAAGTATTGGCTTGGGAGGATTCAAGAAAAATTTTTCATAACGCACATTAGAATAACTACAATTGTAATAAACCCCATAGTTTAGTCTGCAAATTAGAATCCCCTCCAACTATAAATGACACCAATATTAAAATCCAGTCACCTAATCCTCGACGAAAGACACAGGGTATCTCAACATACGTGGGACCCATGTGACTGCTAAATAACTCTACTACTAATAATGTATCCTTTTAGGTTTCAGATTTGAAAATAGTAAACTATTTATCCTCGATCACAATGCCTTGGACAAGAGAGGAAAATTTCCGTCACTACTTATTGGGAGACAAAATCATTCAAAACTATGCGGGCAAAATTTTACAGGAAGTTGAACAATTATCCCCAGAAAAGCCAAATTTATCATTGGGTACACAAATTTCAAGCCACAGGGTCAGTAAACATCCTCAACAAGAAGGCAGAAAATCTCAGATCTGGCAGGAAGTTGACTGTAAGATGTCCTGACAATGTGGATGCGGTGAGAGATTCTGTCGGAAGGAGTCCGAAAAAGTCCCTTCGAAGACGTTCCCAAGAATTTGCTCTTTCACGTGCATTGCTACACCGAATCTTAAAAGAAAGATCTTCAACGGTATCCATACAGAATCCAGATCAAGCATAAACTCACACGAGCTGACATGGAGTTTTTTGTCTCAGTAATAAATCATTATCATATTCATAGGTTACATTTATTTTGAGACCTTGTACATTTTCTGCACGAAATGCGACAACGGAGGTTATATCGAGGAAACGGGTACCTACTACCCCAGTCGGCTTGGGCTGTAGAATACGCTGACTGCATCTTTGCTAAGCCCCTCTCCCGAATGTCTTGTATACGACACTAAAGCATCTAATGATGGGGCTTTATTCCTGGAATTCCAATGAGGAGTACCCCTTCATTGCCATTACTCCCAGAATGGTAATATCTGTTAGGGTCCCTGGCGCCTCGGCTGTTGTAATAGTTAGCAAGTTAGACTAGCAAACTTACGAGGGGATTCTCGTCTCATTGGGTCCTCCATTCATACGACTTGTGAATAAAAAAAGCTTAGTAAATTGCTACTACCTATTCGGGTCCCGGCTATTGATCAAATAGAATTAATCATTGATTAAATTTTAAAACATCTGTGTGCAAACGAATGAATAATGTTGAATAGAATATTAATGTTAGATAGCAATACTTGAAAGAAAAAAAAATAGTATCCTGGAATGGTGAAATTTTAGTCTTGGAATTTGGGGGAATGTGGAGTACTCCTTCATTGCCATTACTCCCAGGTCCACTCTGACCTGAAGTTATAGTACCAGTTAGGGTCTCATCTATGGATCAAATAGAACTGTTCGACCATTTAACTGTGTGCAAACAAATGACTTGAATTGTGTTAAACAGGAATATTTGGAATCATTAATTGCAATAAACTTATTAAAGTTAGATAGCAAATGCTTAAAACAATTTAACAGTGAGTAAGCAAATGATTAATACTAAATAGAGTTCGTGTGTTCATCCGAGTTCAAAGGCGCCAAGTTTTGCAAGGTGGGCGGATAACAGACCATAATGTCTAAAACATACAGGTAATTTGACGCACTTCTCATGTAAATGTCCGGCCGGGAAAAAGATATAAAACATGAGAGGCGACCATTGGGGAGGGTTGCGATTCGCCTTGACCGGCATCCTTGAGCCTCAGGGAGCTGTCCCCCCCCATGCTGCAAACCTCCTTGGAGGGGTTGAGTTTATTGCCAGACGCCCCATTTTTAGAGGAATGCCGACGAGGTCAGAAGCATTTTGGAGCCGCCGGGCGCGTCTGGGCTATGGCCCTGCGCCCGGATCCACCTAAGAAAGAAGGCCTTGTGCCACACTCGTCCGGTTGGTGGGACAGTCGACAAAAACCGCGCGATCTCAGCGGTTTGCGAAACTGCTGCGTGTATGTCAACAACGACGACGGAAGAGAAGACGACGACGAAGTAGTAAGAGACACAGGTAGCGAGAAACAGACAGTTTTGTTTTGCCTAGAAACGAGACACCTGTATTGAACTCTGACGCACCCAGATACCCTCGTTTTGTTTACAATTCATGTCAAATAGAAATTGAAACCATTTAACTGTTAAAAAAAAAAAAAAAAAAAAAAAAAAAGAAGAGATCTTGTTGAAAATGTCTAAAAGCTATTCGTTTACAATTCGTATATATTTAATATATGCATATTTACCTAACCCCTCCGCTCGGGCAGGATATGACACAAGGTCAATTTTTTAAGCGGAGTTTAACAGGTTTGAATTCAGAGTTTTCCTTCTCCTAGACTAGTTGCCAAACCAAGGCTGAAGAACCAAGTCTGCCCTACTATTTACTCATAGCTGGAGGGAGAATAATTGGATTCATACCTTTCCGAAATGTGATTGACCTTTCCGCTATGTGAAATGCAATCAGTCTCGGCCAGGATTTGAACTCGTGTCTCCGTGTCCATTTCCAACGACGATAACCATTACACCACGGGCACCTCCGGAATATTTAATATATGTATGTATAAACAGGATTTGGCATTAAATAACCTAAAAAGATTGATATGCAATAAAAAAACCACCAACAGGCAACAGCGTTCACAAACACGCAATCCGCGAAAAACACCAATACTCCCTTATGACCAAAGACTTTAATCTGCTCGGTTTTATGGCATATCAACCATTGTATGTTATTTAATGCCAAATCCACTTTATACATATATATTGAATATATTTGATTTGGTTGCATATCAACCATTGTAGGTTATTTAATGCCACATCCTCTTTATACATATATATGATTTGTGAACACATTTTATAGATAACACTTTTTAAACGAGTCAGAGCTCTTTTTATCTTAACAGCAGTCATCTATTTACACGCGTAGATTGTAAGTTATCTCAATTTTAAATCAGAACTAATTTGTTTTGTTTCTACAGTTAAAATGGTGTCAATTATTGTTAACACAAATAATTCTATTTAATATTAATAATTTGTTCGCACACAATGAAGTGGTTCCAAATATTGCTATTTAACACTTATTTTAATTAATATTTCTCATTTGTTTGCACACAGTTCCAAGTATTGCTATGTACGTGGTGAATTCAATAAGTTTCCAGACTTTTTGTACAGGCATTTAATAATGACAGACTCTTGAAAATTCAGTATGTTATTGCTATACATCTTATGAGATTATTGACCAATTTTTATGATTTCAGGTTCAAAGGAACAGCTACAGCAGGAATTGGAATACACCCTACTAAAGCCTGATTGTCACAACTGGTGAATTTCAAAAATGCAATCTGGACGTGAGGAAGAACGATATGAAATAAAATTGTTTTAAACTTGGAAAAAAATGATGCCACAGAAACGTATGGAATGCTTCAGACTGCTTTTCGACCATCTTGCATGAATCGAGCATCAGTTTTTGAGTGGCATAAGAGATTCAAGGAAGGCAGGGAGTCTGTGAGGGGTGATGAGAGGCGTAGGAGGAGTAAGGAAATCAATACACCAGAGTTGATTGGCCAAAGGGTTAGGGTTACTCTGTTGAGGTTTAAATGGAGTTCAGGAAGAGATTCGGTCGAAAGAGGCCAGCACTCTTCAAATCGGGTCAGTGGCATTTCCACGAGGACAATACACCATTCCACAACTCCATCCTTGTCACAGACTATTTGAGCAAGATGGGCATCAAGACAGTTCGTCAGCCTCCCTAAAGTCCAGACCTTGCTCCCTGGTTATTTCCTAAGCTCAGGGGCTGTCGTTATGAGACAATTGAGGAGATGAAAGAGGCTGTGACGAAGGTCATTGACACGGTCACACAAGAGGACTTCCAGAAGTTGTTGTACCGTTCCAACAAGTGCATTGCAGCCAGTGGAGATTACTTCGAAGGGGACTAGAGTTTCATGTGTGTACTATCAATAAAAGTGCCCAGACGAAAAAAGTCTGGAAACTTTTTTAATGATCCTTGTATCACTAACAATTCAATTAAACATCTGTGATTTGTTTACACACAGTTTAATGTAAAAACAATTCTATTTCACATAAGTCATTTGTTTGCACACAGTGTATATGAGAAACAATTCTATTTGACCCATAGATAGGACCCTATCAGCTGCTACTCTTCCAGGTCAAAGCGGATCTGGGAGTGATGGCAATGAAAAGGTACTTGATATTCCTCAAAGCTCACAGGGCTGGAGCTTTGCTATCCGATGGTTTAATGTCATATTCTGCACAATGGTTGCGGGGCAGGGTCTGATACTTCTCCAGAGAAGCAATCTACAGTTCTAGCCGACTAGGCTTAATTTGCTTGGACACACTCTGGACAATATCAAATGCACTCAAGTAGACCCACAACTATTCCGAACATGAATCCACAAATTATATTACGAACAGGGACTCAATTCAGGGACTTTTTAAAGGTTGGTTTGTTTTACGGCATATCAACCCTTTTCAGGTCATTTAACGCTAAATTAAGTCATTTTGATAAAAGTTTCAAACAATTCAGTTTAGTATAAGAACTGTTTAGTTCTATTTGACCCATGGATAGGACTTAATCAAGTGCTACCACTCCGGGCCAGAATGAATATGGGAGATGGCAATGAAGGGGTACACCACATTCCTCAAAGCTCCAGTATTACTGGAGCCTCACCATCACATTGTTTAGTGTCATATCCAGGACACTCGTTGGAAAAGTTTTAGCCCGCCGCAGAGATACAATCGGTGTATTCTACAGCCCCAGCCAACTGGGCAATCTCTTGGAACAAATTACCGACGTAAAGTGAGGTATACCTGTACATTATCAGTTCTTTTTGACTGTCAAGTGCTACCATTCTGGGTCAGAGTGGACCTGGGAGTTATCGCAATGAAGGGGCACTCGGCATTCCCCAAAGCTTCAGCATTACTGGAGCCTAACAGATTCTTTAGTGTTGTATCTAGGACACTTATTGGAGGAGTCTTACCCCTCTCAAAGATGCAGTCAGTGTATATTTACAGCCCCAACTTACTGGACCCGCTTTTTAAAAAGATACTGATACTTTTCTCAACTTAATACACCTCACAAAATAAATTCGCCACAATCCATACAAACAAACGAGGCAGATTAAAAAATTACACCAACACAAATTCAATATAGAAGAACAATATTTCCTTAAAAGAAACACAAAAAACGACCGGGGAAAAAAAAAATCTACGTCAAAAGGAAATGCCAAATCCTTTAAACTGCTGATGACATCACACCAATTTCTTCGTCATATGAAGAAAATGCCTTATAATTCACAAGCTGACAAATGTTATCTGATGGCTGAGCGGTAAGATACTAAATCTAATGTAAAATTGGTTATTTAATGCCAAATCCTCTCTCTCTCTCTCTATATATATATATATATATATATATATATATATATATATATATATATATATATATATATATATATATATATATATATATATATAATGATTTTGTTTGGCTGGGTTTCATGGTATATCAACCAATCGTAGGTTATTTAATACCAAATCCTCCTTATACATATATATATATTAAATAGATATGATTTGGTTGGGTTTCGTGGCATATCAACTATTGTAGGTTATTTAATGCCAAATCCTCTTTATATTAGTTATATATGATTTGGTTTGGTTGGGTTTTATGGCATATCAACTATTGTAGGTTATCTAAAACCAAGTCCTTTTTATACATACATATTAAATATCTGATTTCTAAACACATTTTATAGCTAACATTTTTAAACGAACCTTAGCTCAATTTTTTGTATACAGTTAAATGGTTCCACTTATTCCAATCAAATACGAATAATTCTATTTACGATTAATCATTTTTTTTTGCAGTCATACAGTTTCAAATATGGGTTAGTGCAATGGCTAGCAAACCTCCACAAATGAGTTAGTCTCATTGGGTGCCCCATTCACTGCCTTGAGCCACATCAAAGCAAAAGGCTTAGTAAATTAGAATATGGTTTCAAATAAACAATCCTTACTAAACAACATATATAATAAACTATATATTTTTGTCATTTGTAAATTTGGCAATTAATAATTGCTCAAATTCTACTGGTTTATTTCAAAGTTGGACTGTTGTCTCTTAGTGGGTATAAAAGCAAGTGGCCTGGGCCAGTCTCCCTTCCTTTTCAGTCAGTTTGGTTTAGTCCAGAAGCAGTCTAGTGGCCAGTTTGCCAGGCAGAAAATCTAGAGACGCTTTCTTTTAGACTCCTCTGTCCCAAAGAATCGGAGTAAAAGTTGTTAAGCCAAGCGTGGGTATTCTCTCCGCAGAAAGAAAAAAAAAAAAAAAAAAGGTTTCACACCACAGCTTACACTAATGGAGTGGGTTTCAAACGACACTTTTGAGAAAAACTATGGAAGAAATTCAAAATTTGATATAGTGTTTTCCAGCTGAAGTTTAAAATGAAGAAAAGAACTTTGAATTTGAATACAAAGTGTAGGTATTTCATTGATGAACTGTTTCATATTCTTGCTTCGTTACTTTATTTTATTGTATTTTTTTTTTATTGCATTTTTATTTTGTTTATTTCCTTATTTGCGTTAAAGAAATTGATTGCATAGCAAAATATATGCAATTGCAGTCACAGAATTGTTTTGTAAAATTCATTTCTTTATTTCAGTATTTTACCAAACCAACAATTTATTTCAGTATTTTACCAAACCAACAATTTATTTCAGTATTTTACCAAACCAACAATTTATTTCAGTATTTTACCAAACCAACAATTACGTAGGTACCTTGGTTGGTGTAATCATCGAGTGATCCAATCCACACGGCCTTGGCCATGTCTAAGCAAAAAGCTTATTAAATTACAAGAGTTCCATATTTCTTTTGGTTTTGGGAACTGTCCACAATTGGAAGAGCATTTAAAAAAAAAAGTTGGGGAGCTGGCTTAATTACAAAGGAATGAATGAGGGGGAAAAAAAAAAAAGAAAAAAAAGAAAATCCAGGCACTCTTAATTATAACCTCTAAGAAAAAAAAAAAAAAAAAAAAAAAAAAAAAAAAAAGAGAGGCAAGGGGTGAAAAGTTTAAAACTTCGTTTGGAAAAGTTTTGCTGTAAGCATTTTTACCAACACTTCTGCCCTGGAAGGGAAAAAAAAACAAAAAACAAAAAAACCCACTGCTGAGGTCCACAAAGGAAAGGATGGGTGAACTAACATTTTAGCAGGCAGTGACATTTGTTATTTAAATTGTAGCTCAATGTAAGGCATTTTCCAATTGGTAGCTCATTCACACATTACATTATATATATATATTACACACACACACAGCAGATGATATCCTGTAAAAAAAATAACTAATGCAGACGACACAGATGACATAGGTAGATGTATTTGTACGAAGTGCTAAGCTGAATACCGACTGCATAACCTGGAGCAGGCAGCAGGAGGCATTGGTCTTCATGTGAATGTGGAGAAAATGGAGTATGAGAGTTTTAATTCAGGATTCTCCAAATTTGGATGACAAGTTTATATACATTGGTAGCAACATCTCATCCACTGAAAGGGATGTCAGTACATGCCTAGCGAAGGCATGGACTGTTATTAATCATATGAAAGTTTGACCCATCAGGCAAATTAGAACAATTTCTTCTAAGCAGCAGTTGTATCAATACTACTGTAAGGATGCACCACATGGACGCTGATTAGGCGTATAGAGAAAAAGCTAAACAGGAACTGCACAAGAATGCTACAAGCCATATTGAACAGATCCTGGAGGCAGCACCCTATAAAACAGCTGTACGGCCACTTACCTCCCATCTCTAAAATCATCCAAATAAGACTGCTGGAGAAGCAAAGATGAAATCATAAGTGATATTTTTATAATAGATCACTCCACATGGGCATACCAGATTTGGCCAAATCAGAAGAACTTACCTACAACAACTGTGTGGACACAAGATGTAGTCTGGAAGACTTGCCTGGAGCAATGGATGATTGGGACAAATGGAAAAACAAAGTCAGGGAAATCTGTGTTAGCAACACGACTTTTTTTATATATAAAAAAAGGGGTGAGTGGGTATTGTTTTAATAAAATGTTTCTTTCCTCCCTTAGTAGTGTTTTCTATCTGGCCAGAAAATAAAATCTGAAAAGATCGATTTTAAAAAAATTTTTTTTTTTTTAGAGGGATGAAGGGAATAAGTCGAAAACTATAAAAATTAAAACAAAATTGAGTGAAAAATATAAAAGTAAGATTTATAATACCTTAGCCCATGAAGGTCCAGGAAAAATTGTAAAATGGCTAAGGTTAAATTAAAAGGATTAAAATTATTAATTAAAATGACACTTTGAAGGATTTTGTAAAATTTACTTACACTGACCATTTTTTTGTTGATTTCTTATGAACTGTTAGAGAAAAAGAGTCACCCCGTCACAGCTTTGTTGGAGAGAGGATAACTGCTTTAACTTAATGTCAGATTTTTAAAAAAAACCCAAAAGAACATTTGTTTCTGAGAGAGAGAGAGAGAGAGAGAGAGAGAGAGAGAGGTAATGGAAAACAAAAACATAATGGAATGAATTATGCTAAGTGGTAGTGGTGAGGTGGAGGGATACAGCCACACCATGAATTCACTTTGCACTGCATTTTAATGCAAAGAAAAATTACCCCCAGTAAATATAACAAGGAGGAGGGAATCAGAAGAGAGGGAATGAGCCTCTTACACAAATGCTCCAAGAAAAGAAAATTTAGTGAGACTTGCCCAATTTTGACCCAAGGTAACTTTGGGCAATGTGTGTGTGTGTGTGTGTGTGAGAGAGAGTGAGTGAGAAAAAAAAATTAGGTTTGTAGGACCTGAAATTTCTCTAGACATTGTACATAGATTGGGAGTGGGGAAGCATTGATTGTGTCATAATAATTGATATGGGTGGATGAATGGTTAACAAGGAGTGAGAGTAAAAGAAAGAGTGGGAGGACAAGAGGAAAGAAAAAAAAGTGTGTGTGGGGGAGAGAAGAAAGAGTAGGGGGGGATGAGAGAGAGAGAGAGAGAGAGAGAGAGAGAGAGCGATAATAAAAAAAAAAAAAAAAAAAAAAAAAAAAAAACCAACATTATACTAACTGAGTTTGTTTAATTCACATTTAATTTTTACATTTAGTAAATAAAAGTTTCTAGCAGTCCATGGTTGGTGCTTTTTTTGTTTTGTTTTGTTTGTTTTTTTTTCTTTTTTAGAGACACAAGAAATGTAGACTTAAATGGATCTGATTTGGAGTGTATTATCATTATCATCATATGGCCAACTGTGGGGCCAGCAAAATTGGTTATTCAAGGTCAAGTTCTGAAATGAAGGGTGCCAGATAAAAAAAAAGAAAAAAAAAAAAAAAAAAAAAAAAAAAAAAAAACAAACTTGATGGTGTTTTTATTTGGTGGTTGTTGTTGTTTTGGTTAGTGGTAAAATGTAGTTTAAAAAAATTAAACCAAAAAGAAAGAAAAAAATTTTTTTTTTCCGATATTAAATGTCACAAAAGCTGAACAGAGTGATATGCATATATGGACACTAAACACACGACGTACTATAGATGCTGGATCTCCGACATTCCCCACCCCCAATTTTGTTTCTTCCCGTACTCCCTTTAATTTTTTTTTTTTTTTTGGTAAATTTCTGTTATCCTTTCAAAAAAGAAATAGATCCGTTGTAATGAAGCATGTATAGCTCTTTTCTAGAGGTCGGTGTCATACCAAGCCATACCCTGGTTTGTATCTCCCCCGTGTGATGGTGGGAGATTGGTGTCCAGATTCTCAAAATTTAAGTCCTCTGCAGGAGGATGCGGACCGAGATCTGGTATGTTGTCCATTGGCCCATAGCCACTATTCTGGTGACCACCTATCTCCAGGCCTTGCATTGAGTCAACAGGCACTTGGTCATATGCTAAAAGAAAAAAAAGAAAAAATTCAGATAAGTCAATACATTAGTTATTAAAGCGTCAAAATTGATTCCTAGATAATTCTTGGTTAAAAAAAAAAAAAAAAAAAAAAAAAAAAAAAAAAAAAAAAAAAAATCCTCCAGATATTTAAAAATTTCAGTATCACCCATGTTTATATTGACCAGGTTTAAAGCTGCTTAACTTTTTATTTACTATCTTTGTGAATATCATTTCAACAATAGGGTTTGGTTTTCTTGTTTAATGGCATATCAACTCCTCATACTATTTAATACTGAAATCGATTTATTTGTAAAACTTGATTACAATTTTAACCTTTCCTAATACAAATAATTTTCAGTTATTTCATAGGTATTCATATCAAATACAAATAATTTGCATATAGTTGAAGAGTTTCAAGTATTCCTAATAATAATGTTTAAAGTAATTATTCCTATTTAATAAGTCATTTGTTTGCAGTTATACAGTTTCAATTACTACTATCTAACATCAATAATTTGCAAGCCATCTTATTTGAAACATAATTATTGGTATTAGCTGGAAATATAGAATTAAGTTTGTTACATATAATAAAAGTATGATCACCAGAAGAATTAATTCCATGTTGAAATGTAATTGTGTGAAAGTTTTAGATTTTTGGGGGTTAATTTTTTAACCATATCAATACATGCAAATTTTTTGTTTTAAAAAGTAAAAATTTTCAAGAGAGTTAAAAAACAACTAGAAAACTGAAGAATTGCAATCCTGTCAAGTGACTAAAAAAAAAAAAAAAAAAAAAAAAGTTCTAAATGTAATTTTGAAAAGAGGAACAGTTTTAGTCTTTTTTGTTAATGTTTTTAATCATATCCAACTTAACTGTAAAAAAAAAAAAAAAAAAAAAAAGTTTTTTATTATCTATATTATAATCTGACTGGTTGGTTTGTTTGTTCACATGTTACCCACAGCCAAGTGGGATATTCATTCATTCTCCTACATGCCTAAGTGATTGGCCTCCCTCATGACTCCACAAGCAAGGCAGTTACAAATATCTAATAGTACCCCCGTCCCAAGTGAAAAAAAAAAAAAAAAAAAAAAAGTTTTATCAATTTTTTTTAAAGATGAAAAATAACTAATTCATTAAATAAGTGTATTGATAATTGTTGCTTTTCTTGGAGACATTTTTCTTCCTTCATGAATCACTATTTTTCTTTACAACTGATATGGCTGTGTAATTAGGTCTTATACATAGATTGTTACTATACATTTTTGTATTATTTATTGCAAAAGCAACAAGATTAGTGATAAAATTGCAAATCATTCTCCCAGCTTAAATAGCTCCTCTTGACAGCTAGTTGATATTAATATTAGAGAGAGAGAGAGAGAGACACACTAACCAGCTCCACCTCCTCCATTGCCTCCCCCTGCGCTCCCGCCTCCTCGATTCATGTCACTTTGATAGCCACTTTGCATACTGCCCTGACTGCCATGGTGTTGGGGAGGCACATAGATTTGGTCTCTGAAGGCATCATCAGCTGGTGGAACCAGATTACTGCCAACGTCTGCAAAGCCAGGCGGCTGGAACAAAAGAAAAGGAAAGATGTTTAAATTTATTTGAAAGATAATCAATAATGTCTAAAAGGTCTAACATACACATTGAAAATTTTCTAAAAGAGGAATGAATTTTGCTTGTCTCACTAATCTAATAAAATCTATTTCCCCCAAGTTGGTATTTCAAACACGCAACCTATGAGCCGCATATGGCTCTCGAGGATGAGCCACCAACTTTCTAAATTTTCTCTTCATTTTTTGATGTTGATGATGAAGTATCCTTCCAACTGAACTCCTTCATCTTGAGTCTTCCGAAAATTTCCCAGTCCAATATTCTTGCTTGCCACATTTCTTCCAGGTGGATGACCCCCCCCCAAGCAAATAGTGAGCATGTGAACAGTTCTTTAAAATAAAACCTGACAAGAATATGCTACATTTGAAACTGTCAAATCATTACTTGTCTGATATTTACCTTCTCTTAACTTCTTTATTTTGTGATTGTACATATCAAACATTTCATTAATTATGATTGTTACCTTGCGAACTTAGCATTTTTTTTTTTTTTATTTTTATTTTTTAAAAGATTGTGGCCTTGAATCTTCCAATGTTAAACTATGTGGTTCTCAGGCTGAAAAAGCAGGTGAACCCTGTTTTAGAGATAAGTATCCATATAAACAGGTTTAAATCTTAAATATTGCTGGGCCTTTTAACGAGTGACACAAAGGAACTGGTCAAAGTTGATTTTAACTGCATGTCAACCCATCTAGGGTTTATCTTATACCCAGAGGTTAGAGAATTGCCTTTATATATTGATATTTTTTGATCTATGGATGGGACCCTAACAGGTACTACTTCCCTGGGTCAGAGTGGACCTGGGAGTAACGGCAATGAAGGAGTACACCACATTCCCCAGATCTCTGAAACAAGAGCCTCATTCTCAGACGCAGTTTAGAGTCATACTGAGGACATCTCATTTTTTGAGGGGGAATAGGGGATCTTACCCCTTTACAGACAACAGCATATTTTAAGCTCAGATAATAAGGCACTCTAGAAGTTAAGTGTCAATATAAGGGGCCTAAGTTTATAAATATTGCCTGGTCTTTTTAAGCAGTGTTACAAAGAAACTGGTCAAAAGGTCTTAGAGCTTTTAGTACAATTAAGTTAGGATTCTCAAAACCCAACAACCATTATTACATTGTAACTTGTGGAAATTGTGGGAATGACAATGCTAAACAGTTATAATAGGCTGCCAGTGAGTTTCAGATTTAATGTGCAATGCATTTGTTTGTTTAAATTTACTTGCACAAAGTTAATGATTTCAAGCAGTTATCTAATTCTAATAGAATAATTTGGTATAAGTCATTTACTTGCATAGTTAAATGGTTCTAAGTATAGAAAAATGATTAAATCATTTCTATTTGACGTTTAAATGGGATTCTAATATGTACTACCCCACCAGGTCAAAGTCGACCTGAGAGTAAAGGCAAAAGAGTCTTCTACATTCTCAGAAACTCAAGGACTAGACTCTCACCATCGGATGGTTTAGTGTCATAATAGGGACACTTGTTGGGGGATGAGGTGGGATCTTACCCCTCTGTAGAAGTGCAGTCAGCATATTTAACAGTCCCAGCTGACAGGGCTCCTTGAGGTTAGGTTATTTGGTCTAATGGCATATCAAACCCTTGAGGGCAATTATATATGATTTGTAAGCAAATAGTTTGTAGGTAACTTTATTTTTAAAGGAGTTAAGGCTTATTTATTTGCATACTGTTAAATGGTTTCGAGTATTGCTAACACTAATAATTTTATGCAATATAGAACATTTGTTTCAATTATTGCTATCTAACACTAATAATTCTATTTATCAAGTATTCCTATACAATACAAGCAACTTGTACACAGTTGCATGGTTTCAAATAACTCATAACAATAATCTTTAGTAAATGATTGAACAGTTCTATTTGAGCCATAGATGGTACGCTAACAGGTACTGCCACTCTGGGTCAGAGTGAATCGGAGAGTAATAGCTATGATTGGACACTCCACATTCTCTTATCTTCAAAATTGTAGTCTCATCATTAGATGCAGGATGCTAAATTCCCTGAAGAAATGGAAAAAGAGTTATTAAGACTTACTTCTGTCCAAGGTATATTTTGATCTCCTCTAAACAGTGAGCTTGTTAATTCCACAGATAAGCGTTTTCTGAAATCATGAGGCTTGTCTTCGGACATTCGGAATAGAACAGCAGCTGCATATGTAGCTGAAAGAAAATAAATCATTTGTAAAAGATGCTGAATGATAGAGTATTATTTCTTCTGGGACTTCATTTTGGCTTGGTGGGTTTTATGGCATATCAACCTTTGTAGGTTATTTAACACCAAATCCATTTTTATATAAATAATCAGTTCTATTGAAAACAGTTCAGTTTAGCATAAGTACACAGTTTAATTGTCAAAAACATTTCCATTCCAAACTATTCAAGCAGTTATATGTAACAATTCAGTTAAGTATAAATACAGTTTCAATGTCGAAAAACAGTTCTATTTGAAATAATTCAGTTAAGCATAAGCACACAGTTTAAATGTACGGTTTAATTGTAAAAAACATTTCTATTTCAAGTTATTCAGTTTACTCAAACAATTTAGTTTAGCATAAGTATGCTGTTCTATTTAACCCATAGATAAGGCCCTATCAGGTGCTACCACTCCAGGCCAGAGTGGACCTGGGAGCGATGGCAATGAAGGGGTACTCCGCATTCCCCAAAGCTCCAGCACTGCTGGAACCTCACCATCAGATTGTTTAGTGTCACATCCAGGACACTCGTTGGTGTGTGTGTGTGTGTGTGTGTGAGTGAGAGAGGGTCTTACCCCTCTGCAGAGGTGCAGTCAGTGTATTCTACAGCCCCAGCTGACTGAGCAAACTTCATTTTGGGTAGCATTGTTTGCTTTCCCTTCTTCAAATGAACTTGAGCAGACATATGAAAATATTGCAGAAATTATTCTATGCCTGGGAAAAGTTGAATAAGGTTAAAAAAAAAATTTTTTTAGGAGAGATATAAATAAAGGGTATTTTTGGCAGGCATCTTGTAAACATGTTAGAGATTATAGATAAGGTTCTTTGTTGGATGTGTTTTATAGCATATCAACCCTGATATGTTATTTAGGGCCAAATCCAGTTTATATATATATATATATATATATATATATATATATATATATATGTGTGTGTGTGTGATTTGCAAAGAAAATTTATAGGGAACAATTTTCAAATAAGCCACAGCTCATTTGTTAGCACAAAGTTAAATGATTTCAACTACGTTATACTAATAATTCAATCAAACTCATAGATAGGACTCTAAAAATTATTATCACTCCTGGTCAGAGTGGACCCGGGAGTAATGACAATGAAGAGGTACTCAACATTCCCCAAAGCTCCAGGACTGGTCCCTCACCATTAAATGGGTTTTGAAAGGGTCTTATGCCTCTGCAGAGATGCTAAGTGTGTGTGTGTGTGTGTGTGTATATATCTTTAAAGAAAAAAACCAAAGACCGGTTATTTTAGGATTATAAATTTATTTCCATCCTGTTTTTCAGTTTCTGGTGTGAACAAAAAACACGAAGAAAAATATAACAGGACTTCTTCAGATCCAATGGATAAATAAAACAAAATAGACACGTGGTGGGGAGTATACACACACATACACAGAGAAGTAAGGACAAGCTCATAAGTGATGTTATCTAATAGATTCCTACATATTGATGTGCCAGTGTTGGCTGACCAGCAAGGACTTCCACCAGCTCTATGCAGACATTGAATATAGCCTGAAGGAGTAGTCAGGAGTGATGGATGATAGAGAAATTTGTGCAATTAGCATGACTTGAGAATAATGACAATGCAATAAACAATTTATTAAAATTTCATTTCTTAAATTCTGATCTAGTGTAACTTGGCTGAAATGAAGGCCTAGTCATTAAAAGTTTTTCTTTCATGCTAATTTGAATTATTTTGGTAGAAAATATAATAGTAATAGTATAATATTGAAATTTTATTATCAGATAAAGGACTGTTAAACCATGTTTGGATATTTCGTCACTTGATATTTTCCAGTAAAAAGGAAACTTCTGTAGTTCAAAGAACAAATTAATCTTATTTTTTAATATAATAGAAAATCTTGTATATAACAATTGGTAGGTATTACATTAATGATGGGAAAAAAAAAAAAAAGATAGAAGCTATAAAATTCATTTTATGCCAAGAATTTTATCAGATGGGCTCAGTAGTAGCATTTGAACCTTTTTTTTGTTATCATAATGTGTAGAAAATTGGAAGGCAAGTCCAATTGAAAGAGGAAATGCTGAAAATGTTCTAGCTACTTACCGACTCCTTCGTTCCTGGAGTGTAAGAGTTCAGTGAGGGGTGCCGTAGCTCCTTCTTGCTCTATCATTTCTGCACCCTCTTTGTCAGCAGCCAGTTCACAAAGAACACCAGCAGCTACACGCTGAATGTTTTCAATCTGAGAGTAAAGCAACTATAAAAAGAAAAAGAAAAAACAGAAAACCCTGATTAATAGAGTGTGTGAGGGGGGGGGGTAGTGATCAGAAAGAATCTGGTGGTAGTGGGGTAGTGTAAGGATCAGAAAGAAGCAAGGAGGGAATAGAGATCAGAAAGAAGGTGAAAGAGACAGAGAGGGGACAGGCAATTGAATAAATGTTTAAAATCTATTTTTTTTTTTTTTTTTTTTTGCAATGAAGAATTTTGCTTATGGAGATCAAAAGAGTCATCCCCCTCCCTTCTATTCACTTTGTTCAATACTCGATATTTACTAGATTTAATTAATTTATATAATGAGCGCATGTCTACGTGCACGTGTGGAAACCAACTGAGCAGTTGGAGTGAGGGAAAAAGGAGATTGGTATTTAAAATTGTTTCGAGCTTTGATATCAGTGTGGAATATGTAACTACTTCAGTCGCATTGTATGTGATACTTAACTATTAAATTTTTTTGGGTGGGGTAATAGTTCAAAACTCAAATATGGAAATTTACTAAGCTTTTTGCTTAGATGTGGCACAAGGCCATATGAAAGGGGCACCCAATGAGACCCGAACTCACTTGTGTAGGTTTGCTAGTCGAGCTTGCTAACCATTACACCACCAGAGGCGCCTAAAAAAACTCAAATATATGTGCATATATTTATCTCTGAAAAGTATCTTGGCACATCTTGAGAACTGTAGAGCCTCAAAGTAACTTGGCAACCAATAAGAAAGGACTTTACTGCCCATATATAAGCAGACAGACTCCTGTAGGGAGAGTCAGCCAACAGTGCCACTTAGTGACGACTGTGGCATTCGCAAGAGCTTATTAAAAGAGATGGATTCATGCCTTTCCAAAAGGTATTAGCATGAAAGGAAAGGACACTCCAATACCTGAACAGGGTAACCCCCCACCCAAAAAAACCCCCCAGCCCTTGAACTGGGTAAAAGAAGTTTCCTATGATTATAAAATTCAAGCTATGAATTTCTTCGATGTGACATCCATAAGGATTTTACATTTTTTTTTTTGTTGATGAGGCAGTACCTTCACATTGCTAACTAGAAACGGATTAGGCTAGTATAACCAGAATTACCGCCCAACCCCACTGCCAACAGCTTTACATTGACCTTTTTCAAAAAAAAAAAAAAAAAAAAAAATAATAATTCACTTAGTGGTGTTGTCATTTCAGTAATGTTTAAAAACACAAATTTACTGGTTTATTGCACTGCAGATTGTTTCTGGTCTATTCTTAATTGTTGCAGATTGCTTTCCTTGATTAGAATAAAAACTCCAAGAAAGTTGGCGTGGATTTATTAAATGATGCTTACCTGAACAAATAAAGGTATACAGTTGAGACTTCGAATGACGGCCCTGTTGTGGGCCTCTCGAGCCAATATGTGGAGGGCCCCAACAGTACCCTCAACTATTTCTTCCATTCTCACACCATCTACATAGTTGGAACTTTGGCCGTTTGAACTAATCGAAGCTCTCTGAAAATATAAAATAAAAATAGCAAACATGAACGAATCTACAAACTTTAGCAGAGTTTTAACTTTAAAACAAATTTTGAGATAATCCCTCTATTTCCATCATCTTTTTTTTCTTTCTTTAGATGTCTCTTTCCACAGGCACATAACGTGATATATATATATATATATATATATATATATATATATATATATATATATATATATATATATATATATATATATATATATATACACACACACACGCGCGCATGCTAGGCAGGTCACATCTCCCGGTTAAAGAATTGTTGCCTGCCTCATACAGTGCTGAGACTTCAATGCTGGCCAATGCAACAAAGAGGCAACAAGATAGCAATACAAGGACTGCTTGGAGAGAGAGAGAGTGAGAGAGAAAAGATCCCTTGGTGCCAGGCACATCGATTATTTCTAATGGTTCACTCAAGCTGAGAACCATAGCGCTCGGTGGTGAGACACTAACCATAGTCTCCTGTTGGAAAGATCTGCAGGGCCACCTTCAAGGACAAAAGGCACAGGAAAACTTTTCACTAGACCTTTAGATACAGCTATTGTGACTGTGCATGTCTGTTCTACATTGGCCTTGTCAGCCACAAAATGTGCCTGCAGTGGGTGTGGACCACCCCTTTCTTGATCTTCGTTTATGAAGCAAGCCATGAAATTATATATCTAAAAAAATAAAACACACACACACACACACACACACACACACACACAGCGCATTGATTTTACAAAAATGACCTTAAAGAACAAGGATAAGAAAATGATATTTGAGCTAAAATAGATCCCACTTAAATCTTTGAAGGAATTTTTAGCACTATAATTTTTAAATGCTCATAATTCCGAGCTAATAACTTGATTAGTACTTTCCTGATGAACATGTCCAATGCAAGAGGGCCCTCCAAGGCATCGGGCTATATTTTTTGGTATAGGACCACGGGTAGGTTGGTCAGGTTTTTGTGGCATTAACTCTTGTAGGTTATTTAATGCCAAATCCTGTTTTACACGTGTGTATGTGTGCATGCACAAGGAAACATTTTAAAGAAGCCACACACAGTTTCAACTATTGTTATGAAATTCTAACAATTTAACATCATTCATTTGTTTGCACACACTTAAATGGCAAAACAGTTCTTCTATTTGACAAATAGATGGGATCCTAACAGGTACTACATACCTCGGAGAGAGTGGATTGAGGAGTAATGCCAATGAAGGGATACTCCACATTCCCCAAAGCTCCAGGACTGAAGCCTCACCATCAGAAGCAGTTTAGAGGGATATCAAGGAATATTGGCGGGGGGGAAAAAAAAAAAAAAAAAAAAAAAGAAAAAGACGCCTTATCCCCCTGTAAAGATGAAGTCAGTGTATTCTACAGCACCAGTTGACTGGGCTTCAGTGGATTGGTTTATACTAACAAAAAAATTATAGCACTATCTACCGGTAATAGCATCACAATAAATGTGTCAAGTAAAAAGAGACATTGAGTACGTAGAGTAGCATAGTCTTAGCTCAGTTGTAGTGAAATATGGACGTCATTCTTTCCTTCTATTGGTGTGTACATAAAATACACAACATATGTTTATGTAAAGAATTTATACTAATTACAGCTTTGGTTCAACAAATGATTCATATCCTATTGTAACAGATTGAATCTTATGCTATTTTTTTTTTTCATATTAATTATCAAACTGAGAAAAAAAATCTTTTATTGTATATTAGATGAATAACAACCAGCTCCAAGGCAATCTGTTTATCAGTGACAGCAAAGATATACATATATACTCAAGAAGCAGTACGAGTATATTTTACATGGTAATACAATATGCATTTTTGCATTTAATTATGAATGACAGCAAACTAACACAGTACAAGGGAGTTTATCGCTTGGCACCTGAAGTGCCCCCTTTTAGGGGAAGGCTGACAAGGCAAAAGGTATTTTTAGACCTGCCAGGCATATGTGGCCTATAGCCGTGCACCCAAACCCACCTTAAAAGGTCTTGCGCCATACTTGCGCATTGTTTTTTTTTAATGGCATATCAACCCTTTCAGGTTATTTAATGCCAAATCCATTCTTTTTTTTTTCTTAAAAAGTACAGTAGTAGTACTATTTAACCCATAGATGGGAGAATCTGAGGTTCATACCTTTAAGGATATTTGTATGAAAGTGAACTTAATAGCGTGACTGGAATTTGAACTCGCGTACAATGATTCACTTGCACCTAAAGAGCACAGTACAATGGAGAGGTGGAACTGAATTTGGCTTCTTTGTTAAAAGGCATATCAACCTTTATTGGTTGTAGAAGGACAGCAGTAGTACTATTTAACATAAAACTGAGAGGGATAAGGAAGTTCATGCCTTTCCCAAAGGTATTACAGTGTGAAAGTGGACTTGATAGTACAACTGGAATTTGAACTTGGTTATTACAATGTTGCAGTCCAGCACATTAGCCATGATGCTATGGAGGAAACTTCCTGCATTGGGGGCTGAGTAAACACCCCACCATGTTTGAATGAGACAAATGACTGAGGCATATTTAAAGTGAAATGGAAAGGAGAAACTTAGAGGAAAGACACCCCAAAACGCGAGTTTTTAGTTCTGCACTTCCAGACCCCTAACCTCCAAAGAGAGTTAACTAAATAGGTGGACTTACTCTCTGAGTGTCCTGATGGGCTCGTATCATGAGTTGTGCAATTCTGGGTAAAGCTCCATGTTCTCTGAGTGGTGCATGGTTGGCGGGGCACAAGGCAAGATTGCGAATGAGTCCCACGACAGCCTTGATGAGTGGCCAGCGGCTGGGAGGATGAAGCAGTTTGACTAGAACAGGAAGACCATAATGGAGGCGGACAGCATTCTGAGCCATCTCAGCTTCAGGGTGACGGCTAGTCAAGTGACGCAGAGCACAAACCTGTAATTAAGAGAAAAGGATAAATTGAAACCGTTTCTTTAGAAAACCAGACAAAAAAAAAAAAGAAAAAAAAAAAAGAAAAAAAAAGGCAATAATTGAATAATTAGCAGATTGATTTTAAAAGCATGTCAATTTGTCTAGGATTATTTTATGCCTAGAGGTTAGGGAAATGTATTCATATTTTAATTAAAAAATTTTTTTATTTTTTTTTTGTTATGTAGGTGTTTTTGAGAGTATTTTTTTAAAACAGATATATCAAGTATTATAGCTTCAAGTAACTATTATTGATACCAATAATTTACAGTTATATGGCATCAAGTTTTCCAAATGAATATGAATAATGTTTTAAGAGATTTGACCCATAGACAAGATTAACAGATCCTACCACTCTGGGTCAGAGTGAACCTGGGGGTAATATTCCCCAGATCTTCAGAACTGGAACCCCATAACTAGATGTAGTTTCGTGTCATTCCAAGGCCAACCACCTGGTTGGGAGTGATGTAATTATTTATAACTTTTATATGTATTTACCAATACCTCCATACATGAGGTTTGAATTCTAAGTTTTCCTTCTCCTGGATCAGTTGCCATACCAAAGTTAAAGAGCCCTTTCTGCCCAATACTTAGATGCCTATGTTTCCCCAAGGATATAAGAAATATGTGAAATTCTAACGACCTTATGTATGATTTGAACTCTGGTTGCTGTATCTATTTCTTATTTCATCACACTACATGTGCCTCCTTATACATTTTACTTTTGGGAATATACAAATCCAATGACATTTTATATAGAGTGAAACAGTAATCATAGAAAATGACATTAGGAAGCAGAGAGTTGAAATAATAGCTGAGGCTGTTAGCATTTCACTTATCCTTAATGCTTTTGGCAAAAGGCATAAATCCACATCTCTTCTCTCAATGGCCCCAGTGTAAATTATAGAGCAGACTGGGTTCTTTAGCTTTAGTAAGACAACTAGTCTCATCATCATCATCATGTCGTGCCGCTAGCACGGATATCCCTGACCCTCTCTCGCCACTTTTCCCCATCGTTCATCACCTCTGGCAGGTCTTCAGGGCTACATCCCGTATCATCACATAGCAGCTGTATATATGTTCGAGCGGGTTGTCCTGCTTTTGCTCGGCCATATGTGGGGGTCCATAGGAGTACATCACTAATGAGCCCTGCTTCTCCAGCAGTGTTCTGCATGTCTGGTTTGTCTAACTTGGATAGTTTTGTGATGGGAGGCAGGTGGCCGTATAGTTGGTACTTTGTGGGGTGTTGCCACCAGGACATATTCAATATTGCTCGCAACAACTAGTCTAGGAAAAGGAAAACTGAATCCAAGCCAGCAGTACTCTGAAAATTGACTATATGCCTCATCCTGCCTGTAGTGGCAGGGTTAGGTAAATACATAGAGTGGGTCCATGACGACATTGATGTTTCTATTTCGAAAGTAGTGAAGAATTATAATTATAATTTCAGTTATGTTAATATTGATAATTCAGTTGATCAAAATTGCCATTAAACATCAACTGGACTGAAAATTCTTTAGTAGTAATTTGTGTGACTATTCTAACACATTAATAATTTTACTTATATATATATATATATATATATATATATATAAGAGACAAAAACAAAAAACTAGTATTAATTGATTAGTGATGGTGATTCAATTTCTTTGCAATATCACTAAGTGACAATCCACAATCATTGTATGCCACAAGTTGACCTTTTCCAATATTAAACAAATTAGAATATCAAAAATAAAATTCAGAAATTTACCAAAAAAAAAAAAAAAAAAAAAAAAAAATTCTGATTTAAAAAAAAAAAAAAAAAAAAAAATTATGACTTTGCTACAACTAAGAGAACTGACAATAAATTCTCAAGTTCATCTTAAGCCGTTGAAGTTTAATCAAAACTTGTCCAAAAAAAGCTCAAATTTTTCACTGCTTTTTTTTGGCTGATACTATCTCAATCACACATCCCAATATTTAATAAAATCCATTAAATTACAAATATGCTCAGTAAAATATATATTCAGCTTTTAAGCTGAAATATAATTTTGTTTAGTTTAGTTCCAAGAACATAGAAGTTCAAGTTATTTCCTGCAAAAAGGCTGTGTGTGGGAGTGGTTTGCTGTTAATCAGATTGAGAGAGATAGAGAGGGGCACCATTTCATGGTTCAGTGAAGCCTGTCAAAAAGAAGGAAGGGGAGAGGAGGAGAAACACAAGTGCTGGGTGCAGGCATAAAAGTGTCAGCTATCTCTGGCAGCTTTTGTTAGAGCCAGTGTTGCCAAGTGAGGAGCTGGCAGGGCCTGATGAGCAAGCCAAAAAACCTTAAGAGTTGAAATCCAAACAACAGCTCTCTACTCCACTCCCTGATTGCACCCACACTCCACTACTCTTCACCTGACACTCTAAACACCTCAAGGCTGAAGCACTTATTGTTATCTTGACCAACTAACACCCCACTTCAACTTTTAATATTTATAGCATATGAGAGAGAGAGAGAGAGAGAGAGAGAGAGAGAGAGAGAGAGAGAGAGAGAGAGAGAGAGAGAGAGAGAGAGAGAGAGAGAGAGAAATTGCAGCCATTTAATGTTCAATATTCTGACAGTAATCCAGACTCATATTATTTAGTACAACAGTGAACAACATGTAGACTGGTAGAGTATTGTGCATGTGGAGAAAGGGGGAGAAGGATGGTGTGTGTGAAAATCAAATCTTACATGCACCAAGTTTAGTTTCAAACAAAAGCAAAGAATGAAGAGTAAAAATATTAAACTAATCTTTAGTGAGCAGGTTCTTTGTGGGTGGGAAGGAGAAGTTAGAAAGAAAAAATAAATAAGTAAAGTGCCATATCTTTTTATCGTCTGGATTTTTATTAATGACTTAAGGGTTGCAATATCTGAATTGTTGAAAATATCAAACTGAACATCTAAAAGTAGTAAATCTTTAATGAAAATAGCCTTTTTTTTTTTTTTTTAAAATTAAAAAAGTGAAATACACTTTTTAGTATTTAGATTTATTATTTTCTTTTCTTTCCATCCTTCACCGGTCTTTACTCAAGACCCAAGAAGAAGGAAAGTAGTGAGTAGATACATTGAATGTATTTATGTTTTCAGCTGCCTCTTTTAACTGATATTTTTCAGTCACATTGATAGTATTTTTCCAAGTAGTAAGCAGTTCCACAAAGTGCAATTCTTTATATTTCATATAGGCTATCATTGCCAAGTATCTTGTTAATGTGTTTATATGTCCTTTTCTTGATCATACCCAGGACTCCCACTATCACTCCCACCATAGTAATTCTCCAGGTCTTTCTATCTATGGTATTCTTTAATATCTGTTGGCACAGACAAAAAAAAAAAAAAAAAAAAAAAAAAACGGTCCTCAACCACTATATCTGGTCTGGTCTATTGCTCTTTATTTTTTATCAGTTTGGATAGCCAAGTCTCAGGGAATAGTAGCTGTTAATATATTTATTAGTAAGTCTCATCTGATGATTGTATTTTTTTTTTTTTTGTAAAAATATATGAAACTAGTAGTAACGAGTGTCACAAAGAGGTAAGTAAACATTTATTTGAGGTTTTATGCTATACTGGTCAGCATTGAGCACTTTCCCGATTTATGGACCCCTCCCAAAGTGTTTTGTTTATATATATATATATATATATATATATATATATATATATATATATATAATTTCTTGTTAAATAGTATACATTAGTTAAATGTGGACCAAGTTATTAATTTCAAACTATACATTCTGTTATAAGCATACTAAAAATTTGAATAGAAGGATTTCCAAACTGGTCGCACTGTTACACAAGCATAGAGGCCTAACGTTATGGTATCTTTACAATATAGATAAATCATCACAAGTTCGATAGCAAATAACTATAAAAGATTCAATAGGGCAGTTCTTGCTAATATTTTCACTGATGAAGTTGGCAAGCCTTCCCCTACCTTCTCTTATCATAGACACCTTGGCTGAAATTCAAGAAGGCAGATGGCACCTGATGCAGTTTATGTCCTTCCGATGATCAAGTTGGCAAAGAAACAAGAATGTTTCTATAATGAATGCACATTTCAGATAACTAAGAAAAATTGTTGCTAATAATATCAGTGCAACTATTAATTTGTTCCAGATGACACTTCAAGGATACAGCTGTAGAACATACCAATTGCATTTCTGCAGAGGAAAAAAAGACCCCCCTCCCACCACACACAAGTGTCTTGGATATGACATTAAGCCATCTGATGACAAGGCCTCAGCCTTGGAGATTTGGGGAATGTGGAGTACACCTTCATTGCCATTGCTCCCAGGTCCACTCTGACCTGGAGTGATAGCACCTGATAGGGTGGTCTTACCTATAGGTCAAACAGAACAAACTTGCAAACAAATCACTGATGTTAAATTGCGACTTGTATAGCAATATTTGAAACCATTCAACTGTGTATGCAAAAAAAAAAAAAAAAAAAAAAAAAAAAAAGCTCAGGCTCATTTAAGAATGTTATCTACAAAATATATTCACAAATCATAAGTGTGTGTGTATAAAGAGGATTTGGCATTAAATAACCTACAATGATTGATATGCCATAAAACCTAAACAAACAAGGCTACAGCTTGTAAGGATTGAAGACTTCAAGCTCAAAGCCAGATAGACAATTATACATAACTAAAATACACATTCGGTTGGCATTATTGACCCATTTCATCTTCAGAAATGAACAGAAAATAACTAAGTTTATATCAACCTGTTTAACGATTTAATATTCTTGATCAACCATGAATTGTCAATCGACCAAAGTTGTTTCACTAGATTTTTTTTTCAAGAGATATTATACATAATGGACTGAAATTTCATGCGAGTCAATAATTATGATCAGGATTGTGTGTGTCATATATATGACTTGTAACAGTAAACTAACAGAAAATTGACAGATTTTTTTTTTTTTTTTAATTTCATCTTATTTTATAGAAAAGTTAAAATGCCCTCAGAGAATAAAGCGATTTTTAGTTCAATTTCTAACAATGATAATTTTGTAGGGTTTGCATTTATGAACACTTTTTAATCATCCAATAGACTGATTTTAATGGCATGTCAACCTGTTTAGAGTTAAAGGAATCATGTTCATTGTATGTTTATATTAACATTTTTGTCCAAGTTGTTTTTTGGGTAATTTTTTTTTTTTTCCACACAGTTATATATGTATTACTTGCATGGTTTTAAGTATTCCTATCTAATATGAATAATTGTATGGATTTAAGCAAATACTTATATTCAATAATACATATTTGTTTGCACTGAGTTAAGTAACAAATAAATCCTTAGTAAACAATTATAGCTTCAACTATTCTTAATACAAATTATTTACTGTAATATAATATCAAGGCACTCATGGTGTAGTAGTTATTGCCATAAATGAACCCAGCGACCTGAGGTCAAATACTGGACAAAGCTGTTTGTATTTCATTTTGTGCTAATGCCCTTGGGAAAGTCATAAATCCCTCTATCCTCCTCCCAGCTATGAGTAAATAAAGTAGACTGGGCTCTTTAGCTTTGGTGTAGAAACCAATCTAGAAGAAAAATTCTGAATTCAAATTAGATGAACTCCACTTAAAATTGACCAAGGTATATCCTGCCAGTGGTGGAGGGGTTGGGTAAATATACATCAAATATGCCTATCTAATACAAATAATTTTCCAAAAGTTCTACTTGACCTATGAGATCCTTACAGGTATACACCTGAAGGTGGCTGTAGAATAGGTAATATGTGTGTATTACTCTGGCCAACAAAATTACCCACCCATCCACTCACACCATGACTGAAATTTGAGTATTATTTTGGGCTTATATATATTTATTTATTTCAGGTTTTGTGTATCATGGCCAGTTTTTGTTCAATGACAATAGAAAAATTTCAAAAATTAATTATCAAATATGAGAGCTAGAAGTTGGAATTTTAAATCACATCAGTTTTAACTAAAAAATCTAAATATATTTCAGAATAACTATTACATATATTTATTGTGCTGCATAGGCAATATAAAAATTTGCCTGAAAACTTTAGAGTTGGCAAACAGTTTATGGAACAGTATAGACTTATTACGGATGACATTTTTACTTTTCAGATTGATGTCCTAAAATGACAATACATCAGCAGAATGATCTCAACTTAAAAAAAAAAAAAAAAAAAAAAAGTTGGGATTGTCCAGACTCTTTATGTGAAAATTTTTACAAAGGAAAAACAAGTTTATCACTAAGAGAGCATTTATGGTCCCCTTTTAAATTAAGTGGGTTTGGTAGTAATGCCTTAGAGTGAAAACTTGATGTAATAGACAAAAACCTTAATTGAAGATCAGGCTCAAACCCAATGTCACCAAAAAGACTAAATTGTGTGAACAAACAGAATATACATAAAAAAAAAAAAAATGAGTTTTGTTTGCGTCTTGTACTTACTGCAGGTTCTGTAATATCTTCCTTATCTCCAGCTTGCATAATAGTGCGAACAAGAGCCTCAATGCCGCCAACTTGGCAGACTGTGACTTTGTTACGTTGGTTATTACAAGTAAGATTGGACAAAATGCCAGCAGCACAAGAGACAACATTGAAGTCATTGGAGGACAATAATTGGACCAGCATCTGGAGCAAGCCTTCTAAGCCTTCCTGCAAAAACAAAACAAAATATACAAGTCTTAAATCTGCAATATATATATTGTTCTGGCTGGTGTAACCCAATTAAAATAACATGATAGAAAAGTGAAGGAAGAGAGTTTAATTCCAACATATAATACAAATATCCAAACACCAAGGCCTCATTGCTTAACCCGAGTGTTAATCGAAAGATAGAGAAGGATAAAAAAATCTATCGTAAAACTGTCTAAAGGTGACAGATGAGCTTTAAGTAATAACTGCTCAGTTACAATGAATGAGTTTGTATTTAAAAAAAAAAAAAAAAAAAAAAAAAAAAATATCCAAACATAAAAATTAAGGAATTGCTCAGTCAAGTCAGAAAATGCTATTTTACCAAATTTATCCTCTTAGCAGTTTTTCTCGTGTTTGGATTCTTTCGGCCGGACTCTGGTCCATGAATCAATGGATAAGCTGGAGTTGAGGTCACCATAGCAGAAGTCCCAAAACAACTGATTTACCTCTATTTTTTATTTATCATATTTACCCAACCCCTCCACTCAGGCAGGATATGACACAAGGTCAATTTTTAAGCGGAGCTTAACAGGTTTGAATTCAGAGTTTTCCTTCTCCTAGATTAGTTGCCAAACCAAGGCTGAAGAACCTAGTCTGCCCTACTATTTACCCATAGCTGGAGGGAGAATAATTGGATTCATACCTTTCCCAAGGGTATTAGTGCTATGTGAAATGCAATCAGTCTTGTCCAGGATTTGAACTTGTGTCGCTGTGTCCATTCCCTACGACGATAACCATTACACTACGGGCACCTCCATAAAATTTTTATTTATAGTGATGCTAAAATCTTGCAGTTCCTTAAAACAGTTATTTTCTAGTCTTCATTATTTAATTGTATGGAGAACCTAAGAGCTACTGATGTAATACAGCATTTGCATTTCCTTTATTTTCAGTGTGATATAAAGCTAAGACATAGGAGAAATGAGGCTTCATAACAATATATAACCAACAAGTAAGGAAAAATTAGAAAAGGAAGCATATCCAAATGTTAGATACGTTTTTTTAAATCAAATACTTTTTAACTGTTAGTATCGGTGCCATATGTACAATTATAGTATTATATTATATACACATAATATATTATATACAATTATAGTATTATAATATATTATATATCCTATAATAAATCATATCCATTGACTATTGGCATAGTGGGTAGAGTGTTTGACAATAGTATGGGAGACTGGGGTTCAATCCCAAGTCAAGTCATACAAAAAAAGAAAAAAAAGGTGATTGATGTCTCCTTGCTTAACACAGCATTATAAGGTATGGATCAAGGGTAACTGGAGCAATCCAGGGAAAAGAGTTGGGCCTTCCCCTACACCTCGGTGTAGTAGCTATTGAAAAGAAAGCCTTTGGGTCACCCTTGACTACAGTTGGTGAACTTACTTGACTTATATACATAAAAACTATTTTATTATAAACACGTTATATATCAGACATAATATTTTATTGTATACAACACATGCCACTAGAAAAGACCCCCCCCCAGCTGTATAGCCAATGATGACACTGGAGTCAGGTGTGATTTTTTTTATATTCTACTTTTAACTGTCAACGCGCGCACACACACACACATACATTAATAAATGAAATATTTTCATCAGCGGGTTATTTTGGACAAGGAGAAATAATTGATAATCTATGAATTAACTATTAGTGAAAAATCTACATCACATAATTAAAAAATTTGAATTCTATTTTATTTATACATTATGTATTCTATTTCAATAGCTGATGTGGCCATCCTTGCTTGTCAAACTTTTTTTTTTTTATTGCAACCTCCCACCATGTTTGGTTAAGTTGTTGAAATAGGAGAGAGAGAAAAATACTTACTACACGAGTGGCAGCATCTGAGAGATTTCTAAGTGTCCACAGACAGTTATGTACGACACGTGGACTTTCATGAGCCAAATTTTCAGCCAAAGCTGACATACCACCTGTAATAGAATGTTAAGATTGAAATATCAAATTATTACACACAACCACAACACAAATATTCTATAAAGCATACTGATTCTGGTTCCATGAATAAGAGTATCTTGTAAAACAGTGATTTTTGAAATGGTAAAGGAAGAGTACATAAAAGTTTGATGTATTCATATTTCTATAGTAAAATCCATATTTCTATATATGCTTTTAATATTTGCTATGTCACTATATATCTAATCATTAGAGAGAATGAAAGTGTGATGTATTTGTTAAATCCCAAATGGTTGAATAACAATCTGAGGACACTAATGTTCCAAAAGGTGAATGAAAAGTGAAGGACTTATTTAGATATTTTTTCTCTTGAATATATATATATATATATATATATATATATATATATAAAATGCAGCAAAGAAAGTTCTAAAACTTCCTCACTTAAAGGGCAGTCTTCAGTGGCCATTAAGTAGACTCAAATCCTATTTATGATAAAAGTATTTTCAAATAAAATCAAGTGGAAGTATGATGGCAAATCTTCCCTTTATCTCATAATAGTTATATTTGCATATGAATAAGCATTTAATAATCTCAATTGAATTGTGGCAATCTTTTGTCATGGCCTGCTGTCTCACCAGATAGCTAATGTCTCCTCCCCCTCACTGTTTGGTTTGGTTTTATCAACTATGTTATTTAATGCAAAATCATATATATAATATGATTTGTGATCACATTTTGTAGATAACATTCTTAAAAGAGCCAGAGTTCTTTTTTGCACACAGTTTAATGGTTTCAAGTATTGCTTTATAATAGTCACAATTTAACATCAGTGATTTGTTTGCACACAGTTTGTTCTATTTGACACATAGGACCACCCTATCAGGTGCTACCACTCCAAGTTAGACTGGACCTGGAAGTAATGGCAATGAAGAGGTACTCCACGTTCCCTGATGCCTTGTCATCAGATGGTTTAATGTTACATCAAAGAAACTCGTTGGGGGTGGGGAGAGGGTGCTGTCTTACCCCTCAGCAGTATTCTACAGCCCCAGCTGACTAGGCTGCCCCCATATTGTGATTGCTTCCATAAGAAGATCTATTAGTCACTGAGTTGGGAGAAACCATACAAGCCATGATGGCAACTGACTTGTGACTGTTCTAGCACTGAAGACTTAAGTTTATAATGGACATTAAAATACTGACAAGTTATCTCCAAGAAATCCCTTTATTTCATTGTCTGTTAAAATCTGCTGACCTTAACTGGTTTAGCTATCCTTTTGATATGACTGAACCAGACATGCAGGACATTGCTGGAGAAGCAGAGATGAACTCATAAGAGATGTACTCTTATGGATCCCCACACATGGCCGCGCAAAAGCAGGACGACCAGCACGAACGTACATTCAGCAGCTATGTGAGGATACAGGTTGTTGTCCAGAAGACCTACCTAGGGCGATGAACGATAGGGAGGAGTGGCGAGAGAGGGTCAGGGATATCCGTGCTGCCAGCACGATATGATGATGATACATATATCCAAGAACACATATATAAGCTATGCCTTGGGTACCTCCGGTGGTGTAACGGTTAGCAAGCTAGACTAGCAAACCTACACAAGTGAGTTTGAGTCACATTGGGTGCCCCATTCATTCGGCCTTGTGCCACATCGAAGAAAAGAGCTTTGTAAATTAATATATAAGCTATGCCTATAGACAGTCATATAGACATGCTCATACATACATGCATATGCATTATTGCACCTATGTCCATCCAGAAGCAAAACTTACGGTGTCACTTATTTTTCACCTGTTCCAATTTTCTACATCTAAGGCTGTTAATATTTTGTAGGCAATAATTAGGTAGAAATGGGAATTTCTCAGCTGGAATTCAGACAACCTGACTATATACTTAGGTTCTAAAAAGGTAAAGTCGCAAATTAGATTGGAAATTGAACTAACAAAAATCTTGCTACAATGTTCCATGTTATTGCAACAATTTGTGTTTTTTTTGGTGATCCTAGTTTTATCTTCAGCATGTTTAAAAACTTGATTGAAATTTAAGACATAAAAAAGGTACACACACACACACACACCTATGCATTAGCAGGATGTGAAAAAGTACATTTAAAAAAAAAAAAAAGTGGAATTTAAAAAGTTTGAAGTCAGTTTTCCTTCTCCTAGATTGGTTGCCATACAAAGATTAAAGAAACCAGTCTGCTCTACTGTTTACTCATAGCTGGAAGGAGAATAGTTGCAGACTTTCCCCCCAAGGGTATTAGCGCTATGGGAAATGCAAACAGCTTTGTCCATTTCCTATGGCAAAAATAATGCCTCCAATATGGATTATATGTATATATTTTTTATTACATAATAGCTATATCACAGGTATTGAGCACTCTCCCAATTATACCGCATTTTGTCTGCCACAAACCCACCAAGTGAGATAGTGACAGCTAAACACTATTGTAATTGTATTGTAAAAACACTATTGAAAAAAATTGTTATACAAGTAACAATTTTTTCAAAAACAAAAAATTTACTTGTGATCAAATGAAGATAAATATTTGACGGTAAATGACATTACATTTTTTAATGTAGTTCCTTAGGTTTTTTTGCAAATGGTCATATATCAACTGTTTTATGTAATATCAATGATTTTCAAAAAGATCCATTTGACCCTTAGTTGGGACCCTAACAGGTACTATCACTCTGGGTCAGAGTGGACCTGGGAGTAATGGTAATAAAGGGGTACTCTACAAAAGGACCACCATAAAATGCAGTTTAGCGTTTTACTCAGGACTACCCCCCCACCTTTTATGGGGATGCTGGTGATTTTACTCTTTTTCAACAGGAGATGCAATTGCCATATTCTAGGCCTTACCAGCAGAGCATGGGGTACTCTGAAATAGCTAAAATGTTGTGAATAACCCCATCAAAGGAGGAACACTAGTTGGAGTATATTAATGTATAGCAATTTCAACAAAAATAATGTTCACATTTTACAAAGAGAACTTCATTCAGCAAAGCCAGAAAAATTAGGAATTGCTGTTCATAAGAACATTTTTTTCAAACAAAATTTAGAACATTCATTTTGTCTTAGTAAAATAAGATCTGTACATTATGCTACTGAAGAAAGAGACCATTCCGAAGAATTGACAGAGATATGAAGCTTTAAAACAGCCTTGATGTAGTGCCATAAAATCAACTTACCAGCTTCCACAATTCCTGGCTTGTTGCTGGAGCAGACAGACAAAACTTTCAACACTCTGGAGGTAGTCCATAAGAGTTTTTCATAGCTGTATGTTCTCATGATTCGAACCAGTTCAACAGGACCACCACTAGCAAGTATGATGAGCTAAAAATGGGAAATAAAAAAACTTAGTCAAAATGAAAGACTTTGGAAACAAGAATATCTTCAAAACGAAAATGTTACTCTAATATAAAGAGTGCTCAAGAATGAAGACATATAGGGGGAAAAAAAAAGAAACCTTGAAAACCAAAACTTTTCTTTCTACCCCAGGGATAGTGGTTAGCAAACAAATAAAGCAGAGCAGTACCTTGTGCCAGATGTAGATTAGCACACACAAAAGGCTGTTAGCAATTCACTTTGCACTCCCTTTAGCTATGAGTGAAATTGAATTCAAACCAGATGTACTTTGCTTAAATATTGACCTTGTGTCACATTCTGCCTGTCATACAGATGCTAATATCATTGTGTTTTGTTTTTTTAAAGTTTTTTTTTTTTTGAAGGGTTTCAGAAACTCTAGAAATGATGTGCCAAGCATGTTGAACTTGAGGATGAATACATGGATTAACAAGGCATCATTTACAGCCCCCCCCCAAAAAAAAACATTTGAGTGTTTCCCTGTGTATTCATATCCTCACTCTTCCTTTCAAGATAGAGTGTTTGGTTTGGTTTGTTTTGTTTGTTTGTTTAATGGCATATCAACCTTTGTAGGTCATTTAATGCCAAAGCCGTTCTCCAAGAAGAACAGTAGTGGTACTATTTGGGAGGATAAGGGGGTTCACACCTTTCCCAAGGGTATTTGCCCGAAAGTGAACGTAATAGCGCAACTGGAGTACAAACTCGCTTACTACGATTCTGCAGTCCATCGCTTTAACCATTACACCATGAGGACACCCCCTAGAGTCTCTGTGGCATAGTGGCTAACATGCTAGACTGATATTGTAGTGAGTGAGTTTGAATCCCAGTTGCACTATGATGCTCACTTTCAGACTAATACCCTTGGGAAATGTATGAACTTCCTTATCCCTCCCAGCAATAGGGTAAATAGTACCACTAGTGTCCTCCTACAAGAATGGCTTTGGCATCAAATAACCCACAGAGGTTGATATACCCTTAAACAAAGAAACCAGAACTTTCTTTGAAATATCTCACCGTTATTTACTTATATATGTCTAGAACCAAAGAAAGCTGGAAACAAATTTATATTAAAGTTAAGTTGGAATATTGTCACAGAAGTTGAATTTTATATGCAAACAAAGCAGATTTGTCAACTGAAATCTACAAAAACTTCTGAAATCTAATAAATGGAAATTAAACAGGTTATTAAAAAAAAAAAAAAAAAAAAAAAAAAATTATTTTTAAAACTTAACCAAAGACATTGATAGTGATATAAGAATTGTTTTAATTCAATTTTATACCAATAGATGATCAATTTTAATAGAGTTTAGAAATTTCCTTTTCTTAGAAAGCATATCGGAAATGGCTTTAAAACAAGTAATTATGAAAGATGGTTGATTGGTTGGGTTTTATGGCATATCAACCTTTGTAGGTTATTTAACGCCAAATCCATTTTTACGTAAATAATCAGTTCTATTTAAAAACAATTCAGTTTAGCATGAGTACAGAGTTAAATTGTCAAAAACATTTCTATTTCAAACTATTCAGTTTATTCAAACAGTTATATATAAAAATTCAGTTTAGTGTAAGTACAGTCTCAATGACCAAAACAGTTCAATTTCAAACAATTCAGTTTAGCATAAGCATGCAGTTTAAATGTAAGTACAGTTTAATTTTAAACAATTCAATTTAGCATAAATATGCAGTTTAAATGCAAAAAATCAGCATTATGAAGGAAGCATGGTTCAGTTCTATTTAACCCATAGATAGGACCATTATCAGGTGCTACCACTCCGGGGCCAGAGTAGACCTGGGAGCGATGGCAATGAAGGGGTACTCCACATTCCCCAAAGCTTCAGCATTGCCGGAACCTCACCATCTGATTGTTTAGTGTCATATCCAGAACACTTGTTGGTGAAGAGTCTTACCCCTCTGCAGAGAAGCAACCTACTAAGCAAGACATTAGTTTGTTAATTTCTTTATAGGACTGAGAAATTATTCCACAAGCAGATACATTGAATACAGAAAGAACATGTATAAAAACTTACTTTGCTCTCTTGATTCCCATAAGCAAGAATCTGCAAGCAGTCTGTGGTAATAGCAAGAAATTTGACATTATTCCTTTGAAGCAGTGCCACCATTTTTTGTAAGCCCCCTGCTAGGCGCACAGCCATCTTGGAGCCTTCCTGATGAAGCAGTAAGTTGTGCAATGTGGTGATTGCATAAAACAGGACAGTCTCAACTGGAGAGCTGAAAGGGGATGAAAAGATTTTATAATCCAGCAGAGAAAATGCGCATACACACACAAAAAAAAAAAAAAAAAAAAAAAAAAATTATTACACACAAAATTTTTCTTTTAATTTGAACTAATTAGACCCTCAAACCTACAAATTTTCACTTGTTAAAAAAGAAAATCTTGCATTGTATAAAGGAGTGGTGGTGGGGGTCAACTTTTACATGCTAAATTAAGATGACCATCCATTCGAGCAAGTGTGTGTGTGTAAAAAGAAAGAAAGGAAACCTGTCTGGTTATTTGTTTTTCCAACATTAACTTATGCATTTTTTTGGCAAAATAAGAAATGCGGTGAGTTTGAGGATTTAATTTTTTAAGGGGAGGGGGAAAAAAAAAAATGTAAAGAAATTTGACATGGTTTTGAACTGCTTTATCAAAAAATGAAGACTAATTTTATATCTTACACTTAAATGCAAAGAAATTTTAATAGACTGTTAGAAAAATAATATTGCAACATCCTGAATGTATCTAAATTTATTCAAGATTAAATGTACAGGCAAATTAACATTTATGAGAACAGATTCCACAATAAGGGGAGTATCAGTAGCACTCAGACTCTATATACCCAAATCAAAATCATTCTAGTCCTTCAGAGAGTTGCAATTTTATGTCAGTGTATTCCCCCCACACAATAATTCTAAATGCATATAAATCTGACCTATCATTTTTGTAATAAGATAATTTAAAAAAGTTAAGGATAAATGTGGCTAATTTTTGCCAAGATTGGAGCAGGTGACTTTTTTTTAAAAGGATACCCTAGTGAATTATTACAAAAAGGTGGGGAGGAAAGAAGACTTTTCTTCAGATTGCATAAATACTTATTGTCAATCATTTGATTCTTCCTCAAAATAAACATAACGAGTTAGTAAAGCTATTTGAGAAATTTCAATAAGAAGTTCTAAATCCCGCTCAGATTTTTAGATTTGTGGTAAACTTTTCACCTTTCTAAGAGCCTCACCTGCACAGAAATTTGAATTAGTCTTTCTTGATTTATGAAAAGTGGTTATGTGTTGAAAAAAAAAAAAAAAATAAATAAAATTTGGTTATGGCCATTCTTTCTGGGTGAGGCTTAGAATTTATTTTTAACAACCTTAATACTTCTGGTGTACATGTTTTTTTTTTTGTGAAGATTCAACTCCTCCCAAGACTTCCAATTCCATTGATGGCAACAAAGAAAAAGACACTTGTGGTGTAATGGTAAGAAATGAACACTGTGATAAGAATTCAAATTATGAATGAGGCTATTTGCATTTCACATAGTGCTAATACCCTCACAGGAAAGGTATGCACCCAAATATTCTCCTTCCAGATATAGGTAAATAGTAGGGCAGATTGGGTCCTTTAACTGGGCAAGGCAAAGAAAAACTGAATTCATTTTAAACCTATTAAACCCCATTTAAAAGAAATTGACCTTGTGTCACATCCTGCTTATGAGGAAGAATTGGTAATTGCATAGAGAAAATGTCACAAAAAAAGGGGGAGGGTAGGCAGTTAGAGGCTGATGGAGGACAGAACTTGAACTGGAAAATGTCTCTGTTCCAGGCCAAAGTGAAAGAGTGTCACTGGGAACAATGAGAACGTTTGATAAACACCACTGTAAATTGAGCAGGAGAGAGATATAGACGCTGAGAGACTGATCCTGCCTAAAATCCAGTCTGAAACAGATCTATATAGTTTAAAACCTTTTCAGGGATAACTTTAATAATTTCTCAGAATGTGATTGAACTTTGGGCAAAAATGGCTGAGATTTAGTTGTAAAGATCAATGGACATTTAATGAATTATAATTTTCTGAGATGCAGCATTTTAATAGACAAGTTTTGTTTAGGCTTTTTTCATCTTATTCTCAGCATTTTCTTGTAATTTACATAAAAACTGAAATAATGTCCTAACAATACATCAACTTATTGCTTATGATGTAAATGCTTGCTCTTTCGTTTGACCTTTCAAGTAAGGATTTACATCCTCTCAGGATTTCCAATTCTGTTCATAACTATGTAGCGAAAATGTCTTTTTTTTTTAGGGAGATGCTGATCTGGGACAGAGTGTATACCTGTGCTTTGTTTGCAAACATTACAAAATGAACTGGAAACCGTTGCATGGTGAAGGGAAAAAAGTTTGCTGGGTTGGGTTTTATGACGGAAAAACCCTGATAGGTCATTTAATGTTAAACCATATATTTGTAAATGAATAGTTTGAAGGAGAGCTCATTTGTTTGTATACCAGTTAAATGGTTTTAAGTATTGTTATCTAACTCAAATAGTTTTATTTGCACACAGTTAAATACTTTCAAGCATTGCTATGTAATACTAACAATTCAGTTTAACATTTGTTTGCACAAAGTTAAATGGTTAAACAGTTCTGTGTCGGAGTAGACCAGGGAGTAATGGCAATAAAGAGGTACTCTACATTCTCCAAAGCCCCAGGACTGAAGCCTCACCATCAGATGGTTGTCATATGCAGGACATTCATTGAGAAATTGACTGGGCTAAGAAACAGTTCATCTCTGAAAACTGAGAGAATATTTGCAACAAAAACCCTTGTATATTGAGAGAGAGCTTCACATTTGGTAAATTATAAGATTATGCACTGACTAGTATCCTCACCTTGATTGTCATTAAAATAACCAAAATGATGATACTAATCAGTAAATCAGCTCATGTTTAATAAAAATCCTTTTCCCAAAAATTCAACTTTACCTGAGCAGTTTAACAAGAGCAGGAATTCCGCCAGATTTGAATATAGCTAGAAGCCCCTGTCGGTGCTGTGAGAGACTGTGCAGCACAGCAGCCCCATAACGTGTGGTCTCAAAGTCATTTGTGTTGTTCATGGCTCGCACAAGGGCAGCAACCATCTGTGGAGAGTTAAGGATGACGTGTCGACTGGCATCATTTCGAGTTAAGTGGTGGACAATGACCGCAGCTCGGGCCACAACAACCTGATCTTCATCGTTCAACAACTTAATCAGCTCAGGAACAGCAAAAGTAGCAAGGTCAGCATCATTCTAAAAAAGATGGAAAAACAATTTACATGAAATAAGACAAAGTATTCAAGAAATGAATTAAGAGGAGGTAGGGCACAGTACCCAAGAGATTTGTAAAAAGAAATCTAGAAAATCTTTAACAATGAGTTTTAGCATCATAAACAAGCTGTTACATACACACACACATTTTTTATTCCTATTTCATAATTCTGATAATGTGGAAAACCCAGATGATACAATTTGTAAATATAAAGAAAAAAATTACACAAACTGATATCTGGAAAAAAAATAAAGAGACTAAAAATATTTGTTACTGATTGAAAATAAATCAACCAGCATTGTTATGCCTAGTCAAAAGAAAAAACAATCACTTAAGAGTGCTCAATACACTTAGTAGAGCGAAATTAGAATACTTAAAGAGGCAGAAGTAATCTATCTAGGTTTCACCAACCCGATCATTAGGATAATTCTGACTAAAGAGGGTTGGCCCAAACGACATTTTATTGATACAATTATTTTCATATATATAGTAGAAGTAAAGTTGGTGACCAGAGTCAAGGGTGACCCGAAGGTTTCCATTTCAATAGCTACTACACCGAAGTGTAGGGGAGGACGCTACCCCATTCCCTGGATTGTTTGACTTTACTCTTGATCCTTATCTTCATGTAGGTATATTCTATTAAAGACGACATAAGGATTTCAAGTTAAGATTTTTAGTTATTTTTTCACGGTCTAAGTTTTTGGATAGAATTAAACACACTCCATCATCAATTGCAATATCTTGTTTGCAAAAAAAAAAAAAAATCCTTGAATGGGGGAAAATTGGAAAGCAAATTCATTGTCTTTCTTTGCTTTTTTTGTGATGTACACCTTAACACTTCTAGGTAGACACATGTAGGTAGATACTAGACTGTGTGTGCAACAGCAATTCACCTGATCTGGCTCAAGTTGGTTCTATATGTTGAACTGACATCTCAGATTGTTGTGATTCATGCTTAACAATTAGTAGCATTAGTTTCATCAATACACACTATAAAAATGTGAGACAGACTTTAGTGTCAAGTTTGATTTCACATCCTTAGTTGATTGCCAAGGTGTTTTCTCTAGTTGTGAAGAGAGGCAGGTTTATTGCTGATCATTTCACAAAGAATCAACTATTGTGAATAGTTTATACATAAAATAAATAAGAACTGTGAATATTCAAAGAATGAGTGATCAAGGCACGACTATTTAATACAAAATATACCTGCAGTGCAAAATATATATATTTTTTGTTTAAAAAAAAGAAAATTTAGATATATTATTCCATAATAAATTTATTTTGCTCATTAAAGGTGGTCAGATGGATTTAAAACAGACTTTGGTTACTTTTTCTTTTTCTGTTAAATGCCAGCAATATATTTCATGTTATACCACGTTGTAATCTATTACACTTAAAAAAAAAAAATTAATGGCTAAGAAATTTTTTTTTTTTATTTGTGGTTTTTGCCATTATTAAATGATGTCAATTTAAGATATGAGATCACCTGGCAGAAGACAACTTATGGTACACTGTGAGGGACCAACTAATCAAAGTAGTAATGATCTTGCTTAGCTTGTAGACTATAACTTATGCTTTAATTTTTAGTTTTACAGCGAGCGGGGTATTAGGTAAAGACTGGAATGCAGATGTGTTGGTTATTCTTTCCTCTTGTGGATATATAAGCATAATCTTTTTCATATGATACACCTTCCATTCATAGGTAAGTAGAAAATATAGTATTTATATATAAATTCCCTTTTCATATACAATGCTATTTAACAAACTGTTAGATTTATTTGCAACTATCCAGAATGCATGTCAACCAGTATAGGTTTATTTTATGCCAAGAGGTTAGGGAATTGTGCTCATTGTACATTTTGTGCAATGCAGACTATTATCATCATGTCGTGCTGGTAGCACGGATATCCCTGACCCTCTCTCGCCACTTTTCCCTATCGTTCATCGCCTCAGGCAGGTCTTCTGGACAACATCCCGTATCCTCACATAGTTGCTGAATGTATGTTCGTGCTGGTCATCCTGCTTTTGCACGGCCATGTGTGGGGGTCCACAAGAGTACATCACTTATGAGTTCGTGCCTGCTTCTCCAGCAGTGTCCTGCATGTCTGGTTCGTCTAACTTGATCAGTTTTCGTGATAGGAGGTAGGTGGCCGTACAGTTGGTGTCTTGTGGGGTGTTGCCACCAGGACTTGTTCAAGATTGCTCGCAGCATTCTTGTGTAATTGCCGTCTAGCTTCTTCTCCAGCCGTTTTGTTAGAGTCCATATAGTGCATCTATATAGCAGTATCGATGCGACCGCTGCCTGGAAGAAGCCGCGTTTCATTTTATCGGTTAGGTCTGATTTCCATATAATCGATAGCCTATTGATAGCTGTCCATGCTTCCGTTAGCCGTGTGTCAATGTCTTTTTCGGTTGATGAGACGCTGCTTCCTAGGTAGGTGAATTTGTCAACCAGTTTCAGGGAGGTTCCGTCTAGTGTGGAGATGTCGCCTTTCTGATTAAAGCACATAAATTCAGTTTTGTGTGCATTAACACGGAGTCCAATGCCTGCAGCGGCTCATTCCAAATTATGCAGTAGTGTTTTAGAGCTATAAGTAACTATTCTTAATACAAATAATTTACAGTTATCTGTTAAGTATTTCTATCTAATACCAATAATTTGCAAACTGATTTATTTGCCTCATAGATGGGATTAACAGATACTATTCCAGGGCAGAGTGGACCTGGGAGTAATGGCAATAACGCACCATAGATCTCCAGAACTGGAGATTCACCATTAGATGCAGTTTAGTGCCGAGACACCTCTTTTGAGGTGGGAGGGGAGGGGAGGGGAAGGAAAGTTCTTATGCTAAGCTCTGTCAACATGGTTTAAAAAAAAACAACAAAAAACAAAAAAAACAAAAAACTCCAACTTATTTTAAATTTTTGGTTTCTTTGTTAAATGGCATAACAACCTTTGTGAGTTATTCAATGTCAAAGACATCTTTATAGATTAACAGTGATGCTACTTAACCCATAGCTGATGGTGGTGGTGGGCGGTTGCGGAAATAAGGTTATTCCTAACTTTTCCTAGAATGTTAGTTCAAAAGTGAATGTAATAGCACAATTGGATTTAAACTCATTCACTATAATGCTGCAGAGTCCGGCACGTTAGCCAAATGTTTCCAGACCCCACCCCCCTCCCATTTAAAACTGTTATTACTTGACAGAAAAAGGAAATTTTGTTGACTTGTACAGGAATAGATATGGTTTTAATACATTCACTCTAGGCAAATATGATCGAGTGTCTACTTTTAATGAAATAAATAGGAGGGTTGTGGTTAGTGTATTATGCTGATAAGCAATCTCTTTAAAAACATGTCCACCCAAGACGAAGACAGGTATTTGAGTATTTGCATTAAAAAAAAAAAAAAAAATTCTTGGAGTATGTGCTTAAATAAATATGTAAATATATTCAAACATAGGCATGTGTATGTAGATTTCATTTTTCTTGAACTCTAACACACTTTATCATTATTCGAGGAAAAAAAAAAAAAAAAAAAAAAAAATTAAGAAAGCATTAACAGTAAATGTCTATAAAGTTAGTAGTACAAATACCAGAGTCTCTCTCTCTCTCTCTATATATATATATATATATATATATATATATATATATATATATATATATATATATATATATATATATATATATATACACACATTTATGTATGTTATGGCTGTTGAACAGACATTTTTAATCAAGATTTACAGTTTCTCATTAATATTAAGGTTTCATCTGTAGTTGTTTTGGTGGCAAAATCTTGAGACAACTTTATCTATTCAACACATTCTCTTTACATTCTTTCATTTCAACAGTAAATAAACTTGTTCTTCTTTCAGCTCAAACCTTTTTGTGTTTAGTAAATAATGTTTACATTTAATTTTCTCTTACTGTCAAATCTTATAAGATGTACTTTGTATGTGAACAATTACTATAATAAATTCAAAGGTGAAATATTGCTATGAATCAAAGAAATCATCAGTCTCTCATATATATATATATATATATATATTAGTGATTGAAACAGTAACTGATATAATAGAGTTACTTTTCAATTTAAAATGGACACAGTGGACTCCTTGCATCCACACCTTACTTTTGGCCTACTGTGCCTCTCCCTGAGGACATAATGGCTCTTCTGTCTGAGGTTGAAATCAAGATACACAAAATAGGCCAAAAGCGAAAAAATAAATAAGAATAAGCATTAAATCTTTTTTGTTTAAATAAGTGGAAAAAATGAAAGAAAGAAAAGAAAAAGGTTTTCCTAATAGCTTTCTTTTAATTTCCTATGAATATTTGAGGATTGATTTTAACAGCATATGTCAACTTAGGTTATTTTATGCCCAAAGGCAACACAGAATGGCAGATATCATATATTCATACTTACATATGATATTCATTTCTATTACTAACAATTTTCAAACAGATCTATTTGACCCAGAGATGGAACCTTAACAGGTACTACCACTTCAGGTGGTCAGAGTGGACCTGGGAGTAATGACAATGAAGGCATACTCCACACTTCAGAGCTACAGAACTGGAGCCTCACTGCCAGATGCAAGTTTAGAGTCATACCCAAGACAGCCTCTTTTTGGGAGTGGATAGGGGATGTAAGTCAGTGTATTCTAAAACCCACCAACAGGGAAAGTTAATATTCTAAAATACCTTCAATGAATCTGGATTGTTAAAAAAAATTCTGATAAATTCTAAATTTGTAACAAACAGACAGTGGATGTTATTTTTGAGCAGAATAATAAACTGAACACTCATGGGCCAACATTATAGACCAGGAGTGGAGAACTTTCTGTTTAAAGGCCATGTTGAAATTTATTGACTACTATGAATGCTGCATTCAAGTTTTTGGGGTATTTTGTATATTTACAACAAAATCTAAAGTTTTTAAACTTTTAGTTTAATATAGGTTTTTTATGACTTTTTCAAGATTGCCTTTTGAGAAAGAAAGAAGGAAAAAGATATCGGGTGTGAAAGTGGAGGTGCACAATTTCAATTGATCTTTCAACAAGGCTATGGAGGACCACACAATGCCCTAGAAAGGCTACATTTGGCCTTTAGGCTGCAGGTTCCCCACCCTGGTTATAGACCATCACTAACAGTAGTGAGGTTATCAAGAAAAAGTTTGACAATATTGGAGCTGTTAAGATGATTAAAAGATCATACAGTAAGTGAGCCAACATACAAATAAAATCTGATGTCACTATGCCTCCAGCAGATGAGTTTTTTTTTTTTTTTTCTTCTTCCAAATAAATTAAGCACAATTACAAAGCTAAAAGATAATGATTTGTGTGCTTGTGGGGTTGGTGGTGAAATGTTAAACTGTCAGATTAAAAAGTGATAATTATGTATAGTTTACAAATACATTAGACAGTTAAAGCTTAATACAAAAATCACCACGTACGTTTGAATATAAGTTATACTGATTGATTATATTAACAAAATGGCATGATCAATACAATGTTAAAATTGGTGCCGTTTAGTTAAATACATATTATTAACCAGTATTTATGAAGATAATTTTTTTTCTTCTTTTCTCTTTCATGAACAGGATTGACATAATAGGGAGTGGTAGTGTGTTTTTAAGTTTTTAAGTGACGCTACAACTGAATGTTCTAGCCCGTTGTTTTTTTTTTTGAAGGGGAAGAGGGGTAGGTGATGGAGAGATAAAAGGAACAGGAAAGGAATTATTGAACCAAGCAATCCACCATAGGCAGGGTGTGACACAAAGTCAATTTTTAAATGTAGTTTAAAAACGTTTGAATTCAGGTTTCCTTCTCTTAGACGGGTTGCCTTACCAAGGCTAGAAACCAGTCTGCCCTACGATTAGTCCATAGCCAGCGTTGGCTGTTAGGTTTTATAGTATATAAACCATTGTGGGTTATTTAATGTCAAATCTGGTGTGTGTGTGTGTGTATATTATATATATATATATATATATATATATATATATATATATATATTATATATATATTTGTAAATACAAGTAAACAAAGTTAAATAGTTCCAAGTATTGCTATGTATCACTAATGATTCAATGAAACATCAGTCATTTGTTTACACAGTTAAATGATCAGTTATATATATTTCAAGCAATTCCATTTAGCATAAATCATTTGTTTCCACTCAGTTTAAATGTCAAACTCTTTTATTTGACCCATAGATAGAACCCTATCAAGTGCTACTACTCTAGGCCAGAGTAGAACTGGGAGTGATGGCAATGAAGAGTTACTCTGTATCCCCCAAAGTTTCAACATTACTGGAGCCTCACCATCAGATTGTTTGATGTCATATACAGGACACATTTTGAGTAGGTGATCTCACTCCTTTGCAGAGATGCAGTCAGTGCATTCTACAGCCTCAGCCGACCAAACTGAGGGGTTGGGTGAGAAGAGATGGATTTATGTCTTTCCCAAGAGCATTAATACAAGGGGAAAAGTAAATTACCATGTCCAAGACTAACTTGAGCCACTAATTCCATTTCTTATAACTATTACATTAAGTTCATTAGAACTATATATATATATATATATATATATATATATATATAATAAAAATAAAAACTGATAACAACGATCCAAGTGGAAGGAATGATTTATTAACGGGTTGACACTATAGCGTTTCGGTTCTACTGAACCATCATCAGGATCATGAGGGGTGATATTAATAATTTGAAGTTAATGATGGATGTTTAGAAATGTGGAGAGAGAGAATAGCATGTTTTAAGTTAGCTGTTTTTAATCTAAGCCTATCCTACATCCTAATTTTGGTGACCCTACAAGTATTCTGGATAGTTTAGTTTCTTTGTTTAATGGCTTATCAATCTTTTTGGGTTATTTAATGCTAAAGCCATCATACCTTTACCAAAGATATCAGCCTGAAAGTGACCATAGCAGCCTGACTGGAATTCAAACTTGCTTACTGGCATATCAAAGTCCAGCATGTTAAACACTAGACCATGGACACTACCCCTGGATGGGTGGGTGTAGAGGAACATCACTAGAGACATTATTATGCCAGGCAACACAGAAGCAGAGACATTTACTCCTTGAATTTGCTATAAAGATTCTTTTAATAAATCACCTTTTAGATGAAACCCTGACCTATGTTATACAGCAATGATAATTTTTGGTGTGTGGATTTAATTTATCAGTGCTCCGTACACTGACCTTGTGCCACAACTAAGCGAAGCTTCCCTCACTGGCAGGATGTGTCACACGGTCAATTTCTAAGAGTAAAGCTGGTTTGATTTCATAGTTTTTTTCCTCTTAACCTGTTTGCCTAAGGCTCAAGAACATAGTCTGTCCTAATATTTACCAGGAGAGGGAAAGAACAGATGGATTCATATTTTTCCCCAAAGGAAATGAAACAGCTCCATCCAGGCTTTGTACTTTGCGTGTCAAGTTCTCTTTTTATGATGGCCATTACACCATGCATGTTTAGTGTGGAGAGTATCCTTTGATTGCCACTAATAAACTTACAAACAGGTGTGTGTGTGTGTAAATAAATAAATATATTATATAAAAAAGGGAGGGGGGAAAGTTGATCATCAATAATAATTGCTTGTATAAATCAAGAATAGTTAATCAAATGTTTTAGAGTGATTCAGACAAATTAGAGAGAATAAGTTAAAGTACAAAATAAGCAAGCTATTTTGTTTTTACTCTTATTACTAAACTAATTATGATAGTAATAGTATTAAAGAAAGAAGGAACAAACATTTATATTGTCCAGTTGAAACGACTTAGATTATTTCTAATGGCTATGAGTGATTTAAAAAAACAAAGCAAAAAAAAAAAAAAAAAAAAAACAACAAAAAAAAAAACTTAAAAAAAAAAAAAAAACAAAGCAAATATCCAGAAAGAAGCCTTACCTGATAGTTGATAAGATTTGCTACGGCATGCTTCAACATCTGAGAAGGTTCTGCTAACCGTTGTACAGCTGTCGGCTGATCGGGATGGATCTGGGTGGAAGGGATCTGGATCCCTTCTTCCAGAGTCTCTGGGAACATTGCAGCTCGCACTCTTTGCGATCTGGTCTGATTCAGTTGTTGATTCATTTCTGCATCAGAAAAACCACCTTTTGTGGAGGTGGGGAGTAGAAAAAAAAAAAAAAAAAAGTTAATTTTTTTTGTTTGTTTTTCACAAAACAAAAAATGATGATTAATGAAAAAATACATGCATAGGCTTATAAAATATTAAATGAAAATGCTACTATTTAGGTGATAATTTGACTGTTGCAAGTAAAGGCAAATAATTTGGGTGTTCCCACTTTTTCAAAAGGTTGGAGAAAGGAAAAAAAAAATGCATGCCTTTTGGATAAGTAAAGGTTATACTAATTACATTAACAGTTAATACAATAGATCAAATTAGACATTGCGTCTGGGCCACTGATGGCAATTAAGGAAGGGTAGGTATTTATTCATGAATATATGTTAAACATGTCCAAATATTGTGGGACAAACATTAAAAATAAATATTCCAGGCTAGTTAGAAAAATGTAGATCATGCCAATATAGATGGCTTGGATAAATGAACAATTACAGTGCAAGGCAACTTACAATATTATTATGTTCAGCTAGAAGAACAGATTGGTGACAAGAATGAAATGACACAATTACTAAGGAAAATAGGTTACCAAATAGAAATATTATAGTTAATAGAGAAATTAACAGAGATAGGTTTCTATACAATTGGGGAGATTTTTTTTTTTTTTTTTTTTTTTTGGAGATGAAGCATTTCATTGTTTTTATGACTAGTTTATATTTGATTATAACACATTGGGTTGATACACTCATTTCATTACTAATATTACTATAATAAAGTTCTCAGCCCAACCAAGTAGTAAATTACTCGTTTAGTATTTTTTGAGGGGGGGGAAATTGATTTTAATGGCATGTAAATCCATCAGGTTATCTTATGCCTAAAGGATAGGAAAGTGTTAATTGTATGTTTATATTTACATTTTTTGCTGTCGTTTAAGATGGTTTTCTTTAACAGTTCTATCATATACAAATTTGCAATCAGATCTATTTGAGCCCTCAATGAAATCCTGACAGGTACTACCATTTTGGGTTAGAGTAGACCTGGCAGTAATGGTGATGAAGGGGTACTCACCAGTAGATACAGTTTACAGTCATCCCTTTTTTAGTGGTGGTGACTGAGGGGAAGGTCAACATATTCTGAGCCCCACTGACAGGGTTTTATTTTTGGGAGGAAGAGAGTTAAAAGAAACTTGTAAACTTGCAAAATAAATTGGACTTTGGGATAAATATTTGAAATAACGTATACTTCATGGCTCAAGATCATTTCTTTCTTGGTCAGGACAAGAACTATTCGGCACCCTTTTGCATTATAATGTTGCTCAATATATGACATTATGATTAATACCAGGTTTTGTTGTTTTTGGGTCATCCCTACTGCAGCTGCTTCATTAAATTCACAAATTTAAATAGGCTTTCATCAAATATGGATAAAGAAAGCTGAAAAAAACATTGTATAGCACATTTCATTACAAATTTTATTCAATCTTGTTGCTTCTCTCAAAACTGAATTGATAATAGTAAGAATAAGTTCAAGGCTTCACCAAAAGAATTAAAAGAGGTAGTATTTATTATTATTATGTGATAAAACAATGACGGATAAAGAGATTTGATAGCTGAAATATTTGCATGTTGATAATGTAAGATAAAAAGTGTTAGAAAAAGAGCAAAGAGTCAAATTAAGTTTAGAGACAAACATCAGGGCTAGAGACAACAGTATCCCTGGGGACATTAGAATATTCATTGGAGACATCCAGCCCCTTGTCGGGGAATATCATATGAGAGAGTCAATTTAAAGTCTAACAGACTATTAAGGATAATAAATTTTCAGATTTTTATATCATTTTGGGGTAATTCTTTCTTCTTTAATTCATCAAATCTGTGACAGTGCACAGAGACTATAATTTCAAGACTAAATTGTCCAAAATATTCCCCAAACATTTCAATATATAAGATTTTGAGAGTTTAAAATCGTTTAGGGAAAGTTCTAAGACAGTAGTGAAGAAAGATAGACATGCAAGATTCTTTTAGAAAAAAAAAAAAAAAAAAAGACAAAATAAAAAGGACTGGAATCAACTGACTTGTAATACACATGGTGCAAAAGTTAAGAGTTGATAGATATGAGAGAAAGAGTAACATATTAAAAACTACTTGATGAATTGTTACGAAACTTGATTATGCAGTTTTAACAAGATTTTGTATTAGTGTATTAGGTCAAGGCCCATTATATAAAATGGAGGGGGGGAGGGGGAAGGAAGGAATAAAAAAAATAAAATAAAACAATTAGATGAGAAATAAGGGAATCAGGTTTTTTTTTTATTCATTTATACAATTGAAATAGAATTATTTTAGTAAAATAGAAAAACCATAATTATTAGTTAAAGAAATTGGTCATAATGACAGCCACAGTGGTAATCTACAGTTTATGAATATAAGACACAGTCAACAAAGTTATAATTTAGTAGCAGAATAATTTTGTTAAAAAAGGAGGGGCATATGATATGACCAATTAAGAAAATTGTGGATAATTTCTCAAATTACCATGAACTGGTTTAGTATATATGTATAATAATCCCAACCCAATTTTAAGTAAAAAGGATTTCTAAATTTTAGTAATTAACTGATATACCTAATGAGGTGTAAATCAAGGTTATCACCAGTAAAGGCCTGGGTGCCCTGCAACTGAAGTGTGACTGGAGGTTGTCAATGTGGAGGCCTAAATTATTAAGCTACAATTGAGAACATTTTTTAGCTAGGGATCCGCCCCCCCCCAACAATATCAAATAATTAGCAGCTATACCCATTACAAGGATGAACACCTAGTGTAATGGTTATCATCGTAGAAAATTAAATTGGTGAACAGAGTTCAAACCTTGGATGAGGTAGTTTGTGTTTCAATTTACGCTAATGCTCTTGAGAAAAGCCTGAAGCCACCTTTTCTCCTTCCAGCTACGAGTAAATAGCAGGGCAGACTGAGTCTTGGTTAGGTAACCAGTCAAGAAAAACTGGATTCAAACTGGTACTACTCAGCAAAAAAAAAAAAAAAACCTGACCTTTTGTTGCATTCTGCCTGTAGCAGAGGGGTTGGGTAAATAGATACCTATTACTAGGAATCAGTTTTTTTCTTATCTGTTAGAAAGCCGAGAAAATTTAAATGTATAAATTCATTCAGGAGTGATTTAAATTTTTCACAAAAATGCTATAAAACAGTAAAACAATTTTGATAATATTCAAAATTTTTATCCTACAATCAAATTTAGTCAATTTTCCCATTTAGACAAAAATTTTGCTCAGCTTTGCATAGTGTAATGGTCAACGAGTTAGAGCCTCACCGAGCACCTTGTACATTCCTCTTGTACCAAATTAAGTAAAGCTCAATAAATAACTACCTGCTTCAGGTTGCAGGATTGCCTAGCATTTACTTGGAGGTAACCTTCATGTAAATACAACCCAGACATTACTTAAAACAATATTATAAAGATATCTTTTATATATAACATATGTTGATTATCTTCAAACCAAAGATTTTTTTTTCTTTTTTAATGATATGCACTTTGTATAAGATTTCAAAGTTTGTTTTTTTTTTTTAAAATGGTGAATTTTAATTTCTTTTTTAATTTTGAATATATATTTTTATATTTCATTGCATAGTGAAAGAGTGCTGTTAGCCAGAAAGTATCTCTTTCTGATAGTGGCTAACTTTTTTCATTCCAGAATGATGTGCTTAACAATGATTATTTTGCTACATCAGCCTAACCCTCACATTCTAGGTATAAAAGGCATGAGTCAACCATACATGGTTGATGTGTAGTCGAATTAAGATTACCTTCTTTTTGATTTTTCTGAGTACTGGTGCTCATCCCAGCAGGGTTAAAGATGGAGCTTATCTGTAAAAGGCTAGTAGCATAATTCTTTAAATAAATAATTGCTAAACAATTTCAATCTAATTTAGAAGTGAAAAGGCAAATCCAACCACTACTGAAGAGACTGAGTGTGTGTGTGTATATATATATATATATATATATATATATATATATATATATATATATATAATAAAAAGAAGCACTTACCATCAACCTGTTCCTGAGAATAACCTTGATTAAAACCCTGGTCCCAATCAAACATCATTCTATTGTTATCCATATTCTCCTCCTCCATTTCTTCTCCTGGGCCCTTGCTGCTGATGGAGGGGGCCTGGTAGTGGAAAAAATAAAGAGACAAAGGTAAAGTTAGGCACATTCGTTTATTGCATATTCTAAATCTAATGGAATCTTACTTCCAAGAGAAAAATTCAATTTTATAAGTGGTTAACAAAAACAAGTTTTTTTCACAGACCAAGATGAAAGAAATATATAAAAGATTTAGCAATTAAAATTATTGATTTGAGATTCTAGTTCAGGAAAAGAGCATACTATAAATTGCAGCATATAAACTTACCTTTTAAACCTGGACAGGAAAATAACTCAACAAAATTAGGGGTCAACTTATACAGCGGCGTTAAAACCCAAACCAATACTGCAGAGAGGTCAACTAGTGGTAAAGGTTTGGATTTTAGCCCTGCCATATAAATCAACCCTGGTTTTGTAGAGATTTATTTTAGGTTTAAAAGGTCAATTCAAACGTTGCAATTTATGGTATTTTAAAAAAAATAACTTGAGAATAGTTTTTATGATATAAAATATCCAAACTATTAAAAGCTTCCCCAGGATAAAACCTGAGCATCTTCAGCAAATTTGTAGGGATACATTCATAGTGAGGCAAATTTATAGTGAATAAACTAAATCCACAATTTAATTATGCCCCTATTTTGAAAATTTTTGATAATTCAAAAATTTAATAGGGTTAATAAATGGTTTAAATATTTAATTGTTGTGTGAACATATCCCAAGTGAGGTAATCTGGAAGCAGAACAGAACAAAGGATGTGATTGCATGTGACACAAGGTCAATTTTTTAAAAATAAGAGTTTTCTACCAGCTAAACAATACCAAGGTTAAAGAACCTAACTCGCCCTATTTACCTATAATTAGAGTGAGACTAGTTGGATGTATACCTTTCCCTAGGATATTAGGGCAATGAGAAATGTAAACAAACTCATCCAGGATTTGAAACCTGGTTGCCATGTCCTAGGATGATAACCATAATACCATGAACACTTCTTTTCAATGACATAGTAAGGTCAAAATTAAATACAAGTGATAAAGAGATGACATAAAAAGAAAGAAATTGACTTCTCCTTGACAACAGGATCAACTCGCTTTTTGAATGTGCATTCATAGAAGAATAGTAATAATGTAGAATACATGATGTCTCCAATGCCACAGCACACATCTCTTCACCATGGACATCTGACATGGTGTAATGGTTAACAAGTTAGAATAGCAAACAATTATTAGTAAGCTCTAGTCTAACTTGTGAGAGCAGGGTTCAATTCCAGGTTGAGTAGCACAATAACCAAGCAAAGCTTAATAAATAACCACATCTCATGTTTACCAGTTTTAAAATCTAGGGTTGTTTTACACTTAGACTGGTTGCCAACCAAAGCTAGAGAGTCCAATGGGCTCTGTCAATTTTACTCAGGACAAGAGATGGATTCACACCTTTTTCCAGAGGTATTAACATGAATTGAGTACAAACATTTTGGCTAATTTGAGCCCTGCTTGCCTATTCCATTTTCTGTGCCATAAACTGGCCTGTAGGGAATGCCTCACATGGCATTATGGTTATCAAGCTAGGAAAGATCATTAGAGTATGATTCTCACTAGATGCCTACATAGTTATGACCTTGTGCCAATAGATATGTTGATACTTGAAACCTTAAAGAATGTACATAATTGCGCTGTTATTTTCATAAAAGAAATGTTGACAATAACCATCTATACAATATCAAAGCATAATTATCATCTTAGGAAATGGAACAGAAAACCTGAGTTCAAGTCCTGGATGAGGCTGTGTTTCACTTTATGCTAATGCTCTTTGTAAAAGGTATGAACTCATTTGGAGGTGCCCGTGGTGTAATGGTTATCGTTGTAGGAAATGAACATGGCGACACGAGTTCAAATCCTGGACAAGGCTGATTGCATTTCACATCGCACTAATACCCTTGGGAAAGGTATGAATCCAATTATTCTCCCTCCAGCTATGGGTAAATAGGACAGACTGGGTTCTTTAGCCTTGGTTTGGCAACTAGTCTAGGAGAAGGAAAACTGAATTGAAACCTGTTAAACTCCGCTTAAAAATTGACCTGGTGTCATATCCTGCCTGAGCATAGGTGTTGGGTAAATATGATGAGCTCATTTGTTCTCCCTTTAGCAATAGTCAGGAAGCTAGTCTAGAAGAAAGATTGAATTCAAATCAACCTTACACCACTTAAGAGTTGACACTGTATCACATCCTGCCCATAGTGGAGGGGGTCGGTAAATACATACAAAAGGGAATTTTTCATTTTCTACTCCTTGTATAAAAGTATATTTTAAATACATTTTTTGCTTAATGGTATATCAACTTTTGTGGGTTATTTAATGCCAAAACCATCCTAGCAGGACAGTAGTGATACTATTTAATTTACATCTGGGAGAGATAAGGGTGTTCATACCTTCCCCCACCCGAGGGTATTGGTCTAAAAGTGAATGTATAGCGTAACTAGAGTTTGAACTTGCTATGATATTGCAGTTCAGCACATTTGCCATTACGCTATAGGGACTCTTCCAAATTTATATTTGATCTTACTGGAAATTACAGTGTCATTTACAATCATGAAAGACATTCTTTTTAGATGTACAGAATTTGCCAAGTTACTGATATAAGCCAATACATGAGGCATTTCTTCAAAGGTTTTATTCACACCAATGGATATTGGGTGGGTAGCACTTGTGGGGACCCCCCCCCCACAAAAAAAACTTTTATACAATTTTCTGGGCCTCAATTCAAAAGGCTAATGGTGTATAACAAAAATAAAAAAAGGGCAAGAGGGCATCAACTGACCTGTGTGGTGGCGCCTGAGTGAATACCAGAATCAGTTAGGTACTGGTTCTGTTGCCACATCATGGTCTGCTGCTGTTTATTTTCCATAGGCATGTTGGACAAGTCCATGTAGCTATTGCCACTACCACTATGGCTCACTGCAGGAAGAAAAAAAAAAAGACATTAATTAAAGCATTTATATATAGAATTTGAACTTTAAATACCAAATATTAGCTAATGTGCTTGCGTTATGGATGGAGAGGCAGAATGATCCAGTTATCGTAATTAATCTATGAAATTCTGGAAATAAATGTATAATACATGCTGACTTTTTAGAATTCAATACTCGCTAAAAAAGATTTTTATAGTTTACATTGCTCAAAATACCGTGAGTTAAGACAAACACACAGATGTTCATACAAAAATGTAACAAGCTTGAGGCAAAAATAAACTCAATAGAAAACAAAATGATAAACACACATTCTAATGGCATAAAACAGTTTTGACTATAGGAATAACTTTTGGTCATTCTGCCCTGAACAGGGCCAGAAAAAAGTTATTTATCAAGTTCTCGTGTATAATAAACACTTAACCTTTGTGCTGAATAATCTGGAGAAAAAAAAATGAGCAATCTAGAGAAAGGAATAATGCGCTTCCCTATACTTCAGTGTAGTAGCTATTGAAAAGGAGCCTTTGGGTGGCCCACGACTATGGTTGCCAACTTTATTTGACCCATAGATAGACCACAAAGGGTAACTATCACTTCAGAATGGACTTGGGAGGAATGACAATGAAAAGATACTCCACACTCCTAAGAGCATCTAAACTAGAGCCTCATCATCAGATGCCTAACACCTCTTTGGATGAAGTCTTACCCCCTCTACAGAGGATGTATTTTAAGCCCCACCAACGGGGCAGTTACAAAGAAGTCAGTGGCTTGATGTAAAGCTAAATCTGATCTTAAAATTTTCCCTCCAAAATGTAAAATCAGTGATAAACTTAATTCAGTGGGGAATAAAGAAACACCCTTCCATCAACAACCTCCCCTTTCATCTGTTAAGAAAACCTTATACTAGTGTAAGGAACTACTTCAGAAAACCAATTTCATAAAAAAAGTTATTCATTACATGAAAATATTTTTTTGGAAACATCTGAACTTACCTTATTTCTAGGCTTAACCTTGCCTAAACTTCCATACAAAGTGTCCCCAAATAGCTTATTCCCAAACAAAGACAATGCCTGTTGTGCAATTTTGTTTGAGTTTTAATCTGAACTCTTCACTATATATGTTTGGCCTATGTGATAAATATTCACAGAATTAAGTTCAAAGAAGGATATTATGCTTTAAATTTTATTTTATTTTTTAAAAATAAATATAAAACATGTTTTTTGTTCATTATGCTACATACTTATTGATATTCTTATGTATAATTTTCAGTAAACTGCATCAAATTTTCTTCATCCTAAATCTTCCCATATTTCATGGGTCAACCATTGGTCAAGTGTACCCTATTAACAATAGTATCCTGTCACACTCATTTGATAGACAATCTTGATAGATATACTAATAGGCCAAAGAGGGAGGGGAAAAAATCCAGGAGGAGGTCATCTAATGTCTTGACAGTATCAGCCCATCTTAATGACAACAGTATCAACCAAGAACACTTGACCCATCACATGATCTTTTTGCAGATGAGAAAGTAGGTGAGCAGATACAAATTAAAAATACTTAAAGCTACAACACACACACACACACATTTTTAGGAAGTAGATTTTCTAATAGGAATATCATTAAATGCTAAGAGACAAGGATTTAGCCTTGATTATAATAGATTTTGGACAATTCTTAAACTACCTTCACCCAGTTGTGACATCTTGCTCAACAACAAGAACAGGACACAACCCCCCTCAATCCCCAGCATCAAATCCATGCCTATCACCTACAAGTTGTGCTGAGACTAGCGAGTCCCACCTCTGTTCAATTGTTTGGCAGGTCTTCTAGACTGTATCTAGTGTCTGTGCAGAACTGACATATATAAGTACTTGATACCTCCCTGCTTAACACTCAGCATTAAGTAAGTATTAAGGGTAAAGTGGAGCAATCCAGGGGAAGGAGAAGTGCTCTCCTCTATACCCCGGTGTAGTAGCTATTGGGAGGGGAAAAAAAAAAAAAAAAAAAAAAAAAAAAAAAAAAAAAAAGAAGAAGCCTTCTGGTCGCCCCTCAACTATGGTTGCCAACTTAACTCTCACACAACTTTTGCCTCTAAGATCTTAATCAGATAACTAGAATTACAAATGATATACAATCATGTTTATTATAATTGAACAATGGAAAATTTTATGACAAGAAGTCAGGGTGGGTCTGGAAGTAATGACTATGAAGGAGTATTCCACATTCCCCAGAATTCCAGAACTGGAGCCTCACCATCAGATGCAGTTTAGTGCATTCTAATATGGAAATATTAAGTGGTGCTGGATTGTTTCTCTAGGTATGAACCAATATGATAGAAATATATAGCAATCTGATGTTGCATTCCGGGAAAAATCTAATTACAATAAAATACTTGACTTGCCTACAGGAAGCACCCATTTCGTGACTAAATACTGAAATACTAAGGTGATGAATACTTTCAATGCAATTTTGGAAAAAAGAAGAGTTTTATTTATTTCATTGAATACATTAAATTCTTTCACCAGGATTACTAAAATGCCAGTAAAAATGGGACAACTCAGTGCTACCACAGAGAATTGATTATTGGACTCATTTGAGATCATTCACAAATATGCTAATGCTCCATCATCATGGATTGAAGCCAAGTTTCATACATAAGTTGGCGACCATAGTCGAAGGTGACCCGAAGACTTCCTTTTCAATAGCTACTACACTGAGGTGTAGGAAAGGGCGCTATTATTCCCTGGATTACTCCAGTTTACCCTTGATCCTTACCTTATAATGCTGAGTGTTAAGCAAGGCGGTATCAAGTACCATTTTTTGAGTCTTTGGTAAGACTCAACATGGAATTGAACCCTGGCTTTCCGGCCCATTGGTAAACACTATACTCATTAGGCTAATGGCCTGAAATATTAGACTACCCGACAACAGGCGATTTGTTTATAGTGTTCAACCGCCATACTTTTTGGATGAGATGATAGAAGAAATGACAACTTTTAACTTCTAGATTGATCACCCTAAATCACACTTCTTGGATAAGCTGATTACAGAAGAATGGTGTACCAATGTCCCACAGATTCTTCTGAATAACATTCCTCAGATTTAGAATTCAAGAGTTTTTTCTTCTACTAAGGCAACAGAATATAGTTTTAACCATAGCTTGGTGTAGGAGAGAGAGAGAGAGAGAGAGAGAGAGAAAAGGATGGTTTCATGCAATTCCTAAAGGAATTAGCAGAAAGTGAAGCACAAACAGCCCCACCCAAAATTTGGAACTCAGTGAAGCGTGTTAATTTCCTCACAAACACAGAGGATAAACATGAAACGAAACTTTAAAATATGCTAATGAATTGCTTAAAATGTTTGATTTAAATTCAAAAGTGTACAATAAACTTTGCGTTGCCTGTATTCCTTAGAAGTCTTGTCATTAAGTTTTTTTCATCAAAACACAGGTAATTTTTTTTTGGGGGGGGAGGGAGGGAGGAGACTATCACAACTAAATGAAATGGTGCCAAGAAACTAATTCTTCACTGATTTAATGGTTGTAGAATTTGAAAGTATTAAAAGATATTATAATAATGAAAGAATTGTTTATCAGTTTAAATCAATTGTAAAGATAGATTTTTGTACCATCTATGATGATATATATAGTTGATAAAAAAAAAAAAAAAAAAAAAAAAGTTAATATTTTTATGGAAGTATCTTTATTTGAAAAGCAGAGCTGATATCAGAGAACATCTGGGAAAGGTTCTAATGTGTTGACAGAGATGGTGACAGGTAGAGACTTTAAAAGCATAATATAGAAATGTTAACATTTCTTTTGAAACACTTATTAGATGATGAAAAAAAAAATAAAAATAAAAAGACAATGATTTGAGAAATTTAGACAACTTTAGGTTACAACTACTAAAAGAGTATAACAATATATGAATTAAAATCAAATAAAGGGACATAACTATATGGTTGAATTTGAAGGAGGCGTCCCCAAGGGATAGTGGCTCACATGGAGGATCACAATATCGCAATCAAGTTCAATGTCCGGTCATGCTATTACATTCACTTTTGGAATAATACCCTACAAAAAGGTATGAAACCCCCTTATTACCAAGGTACGAGTCAAATAGCAAGTACCATTGCTGTTCTACAAGTATGGCTTTGGCATTAAATAACCCAGAAAGGTTGATATGCCATGAAAACAAAAACTAGAACAAATTTGAATGATTATGTTGATAAAATTTTGCAACCTAATTAGTAAGGCACCGTCCCAGTCCGATACACTCCTGAGAATAAGATATTTCTTAATTTCGGATCTATATTGCGTGAGAGTTAAGATATAAAGCAACTGATAAGGGTAAGGTAAAAACAAAAACAAACCCTTACGATTTTTAATTGAAGTAGATATCTCCCTACAATCAGCTTAGATATTGTATTTTACACACATTTTGATAGATGGAATTTTCAAAGTCTTAGAAGATCAGGTTAAACGTATGGGAAGGGTAACTTTTTCTGATGCCAGCATCACTGGGGAATGAGAAAAGTTTTGGTAAACTATAATTCAATGTCTTATTTATATTTTCTCATTCCCAATGATACCTGCAACAGAAAGATAAGGCCTAAAAACGTTTGGCTTTGATTTATCCTTGCCACGCTTTTAACCTGGACAATAGGAAATTCAACAGACCAATTAAAATGTTGACCTCAACCAAAAGAAATATGTTCAAATAAGAAATATGTTCAAATAAGAAATATTAATAATGATCAGACCAACCCATTCAAGATGTGTACAACACAGGTGATTCCATATTTCATTTATGGAGCAGCTCTTCAAGCCTTACTTAATTTAAAATATAAACCTGATACACTCCATTAAGAAAATACCAGATAAGTTTTATTTTTTTTATCAAAACTGTACAGACCAATTTTTGTATCTTATTTTTCCTTAAGCTTTCTTATTAAATATTTGCAGTCCTCCTTACAACTCCCCCCAGGGGAGGGGAGAAAGTTCACCAGGCATTTTGAAGGGCAAAGTACTTAGACGTTGACACGTTATTTAGGTGGATGACAGTAAAGCTGAGAAAATGATGAATCTTAACAAGCCACAAAAACTGAGAGCAGATGTCTAATTGTATGTAATAGAGATGTGTCTGCTTACGTGCTCACCCCCCTCCCCACCCCACCCCCACATACACATTACATCAAGTTTCAAAATAGACTCAACACAAACGGACCAAAAGAGTTTGCAGTAAGGCAGAGAATATCCACCATCAAAATGCCAAGTTTACTTAACACAATTTTGGTTTATAAAGGCAAGACAAAAAAAAAAAAAAAAAAAAAAAAAAAAAATTAAAAAGTTTTGTACCAGAGAGGGTGGGGTTTAACCACCTTATAATAATTGAAGATGAGAGAAAGGGAGAAATAGAGAAAGGAGAGAGACCACTGTATAACAACTTAAGACCATTGGAGGAATTTGAGTGGGAATAGAAATAGAAAAAAGAAAAAATTAACTCCCTTTTTAATAAAAGTCTTCTTACCAAGAAAGCAGTTTATTTCCTAGATCAGAAAACAGAAGACATGTCTTAATAAAAAGGCAGATGAATTTAATAGACTTTTAGCAACAATTTTTTTTCATGGACCACTAAAATACTATAGTGGACCTCCAATTCACTATTTTGCTCTTGTGAGAAATCTATGGACTTCTAGAGACCATATGGACCCCTGTTGAGCACCAATGTTCTAAAGGATGCTGCTGATTTTGAACAGATTACAATATATGCATGGGGTCTGAATACTTGTGATACAAACCGTTTTGGAACCTGTATTTGAGATCATTTACTCTTGTTCAGTTATATTACCTGTATGAGTGAGTTATAATATTCAAGGTGGTACACATTTTTTTCCCCCCAGTGTACAACATGTACTTAGCAATTTTTCTTATGAGGTAGGTTTATTAATAAGTTTGATACATTAAAATGTCAATACAGAAAAGAAACAAGGAAAACTTCATATTTGGCATTTTATCATAACTGGAGGAGTTATCCCCATCCCCGAATGTAAACCATCAAATCGTTATATACATCAGACCAGAAAATGTTTATAGCATAACCCAACAAAAATTTTATTGAAAACAGACAATTTGAGTTGATCCATCATCACTGGTTCTGTAACCTGGTTTTGGTCGTGTGGGTGCTACACATTAACTTCTCTTGGGTAGGAATGGTCTGGCAGAGCCCGCCCATCTCCTGGTCGACAAATGGTTTGAATTCAGTTTTCCTTCTCTTAGACTGGTTGCCATTCCAGGGTTAAAAGAACTCATTCTGCTTTACTATTTACTCATAGCTGGAAAGAGGATAGTTGGAATCATACCGTTTCCAAGGGTATTAGCACAGTTTTGACTAGACATATGTGCTGCTTGATTATTTTCAAGTAGCATGTGTGTTTTTCGTCTTAACTGGAGAGAAAGAGGAAAGGAGAGAAAAAAAACAAAAGAACAAAAAAAAACAAAAAAAAAAAAACAACTCGCCTGTCCTAGTGGTAGTGGTTCCTGTCATTTGGTAGGAACTCATCTTTCAGACGTGCCTCTGGTTCTGCAAGAAAAATAGTATGTTTTTTTAATTAAATGTTCAATTCCTGGAGACAAATCTTTAAAGCAGTATCTCCCCATGAGGGGAAAAAGAGGAAAGTAATTGAAGCAACAATGAATTTTTATTTGCATTTTTGTGTAGTTTTTATTTTTCTACATTGTTACAGAATATCAAGTATTCCTAGCTAATACAAAGTTGTATGGTTTCAAGTATTCTTATTCAATAAAAGTCATTTGTTTTCACACTTATGGTTTAAAGAAACTATTTTTAGTACAAATAATTTACTTATATGACATCAAGTATTCCTATCAGACAATTTTTCAACAGATCTATTTGATCCATAGATGGGACCCTGACAGGTACTACCACTCCATGTCAGATCAACTATGGGAGTAATGGCAATGAAAAGGTACTCCACACTTCTCAGAACTGGAGTCTCACTATCAAATGCAGTTTAGTATCATATCCAGGACCCCACCCACCCAAGTAATACAGTCAGCATATTCTAAGCCCTGCTGACAGAACACAATTTCATAAGCATTGAGTTTCTAAAAATAATTTGTACGAACAATACAGGTAAATGATTTTATGAAAATCTTTAAATATTTCTTTACTTTAGCCTTACATTTTGAATCTTTTAAGGGATGGGATGTTGGGGCTAACATGCTGGACATTGACATTAAGAGAGTTCAAATTCCCATTCATTTTCAGACTATGAGGTCCCTCATCTTCCCAGCTATAGGTTTAATAGTCACACTTGTTTTTCTACAATGATAGCTTTGACATTAAATAATCTGTTTTCAGTTGATATGCCATTAGACAAAGAACCAAAACCATATCCATAAATTGACTATTTTCATTTCACTATTTGCCAATGTCACCAATTCATGTTTTAATGAAAACAACTTATTTCTCTGAATAAGATGCATCAACTACACCCATTTCCACTACCACAAGCCCAAATCTTACCACAGCAACTGCATGTGTACAAAGAAAATGTCAAGATTCCTTATAAAAATAATCCAAAATTTTGCATATGAATACCGCAATGTGTTGGAAGAAAAGCGTGAACAATGAGGAAGTGCTGGAGAAAACCCAAAATTACAAGAGTTACCACATTTTTGTATAGGCTGTTAATAGAGCGGCACTATTCTCTCAAGTCACCCAAACAATGGTGGTCACTAGAACAGAGATGGTGTAGTGTTAAAAAAAAAAAAAAAAAAAAAAAAAGTGTTTTAAGCTTTAAATTAATCTAAATACTGGTTGAAATCTTCAGTGCCATATTAATGCTCAATCTTTAATTAGATAGACATGAAGCATTTATAACTTCAATATATAATTTTGAATGTAATAACAAATCTTAAAGTAAAAACAGACTGACAGAAAATAAAATGACAAGACAAACACTTGGCTACAGTATATATTTACTCAATCCCTCTAATACAGGCAGGATGTAACACCAGGAAATTATTAAGCTGGTTTGAATTCAGATTTTCTTCTTTTCTTCCTGTCTGGTTGTTGAGCCATGGCTAAAGAACCCAGTTTGCCCATTGAGCCAACAGATTCATACTTTTCCTAAGTGCATTAGTACAAAGTGAAGCATAAACAGTCTTGTCCAAGATTTGAACTCTAGTCACTAGTTTCATTTTCTAGAGTTGATAACCATTACTTTGAATGTACTTGTTTAGGTGAAATGTATATGCATGTATAAGATACGTATAATAGTATTAAGTTAGGTCAGCAAGCTTTAAAAGATAAATAATAAAATATAGTGGATCATTTTTTTTTTTTTAAATTACTGTGACTAAAGCCATAAGGTCATTGATTAAAAAAACCCAGTCTTTTTCAGGATAAGGCCTTATGCCAAATGCAATTTAGGCACAATATATGTATGAAGTTTGAGCCCGGTTGATAAGCCCCTTATTTTAGGTGCTCATGGTGTAAGGGTTATCGTTGTCAGGAATGAATACAGCGACTCAAATGCAAATCTTTGACAAAATTATTGGCATTTCAAGTATCGCTAATACCCTTGGGAAAGGTATGCATCAGACTATTCCCCCTTCAGCTATGGGTAAATAGTAAGGAAAACTGGGCATGGTATGGCAACCAGTTTAGGAGAAGGAAAACTGAATTCAAACCTTTTAAATTTTACTTAAAAACTGACCTTATGTCACATCCTGCAAGTGGCAGAAGGGTTAGGTAAATACACACTCACTTATTTCAAAACCACTGAGTAAATAGAAAATTTAGGGTGTTGCAAATTTATTTTCCATTAGCGTATTTAATGCAAGGCAACAAATACTAATGAGCAAAATAGAATTGTTAAAGTTTGTTTTGTATATTTTCAGGAATTATGCTTTGTTTTTTTTTTGTTTTTTTTTGTAGTAGTTGTTTGCTAGCTAACTCCCTTCAAATGAAAATAAAAAATTTTGGGCATTCAAGTTTTGAACACTAAAATTTAAGCCCCTTTATCTTTATTTTCTTTAGAGACTGGTGAATTTAATGAGGCATATAGATTAATACAATTTCTTTATGAGAAAACAGATGGCAGTTACTTCAAGAAAGAGGGAAGGGATATATATATATATATATATATATATATATATATATAAATAAATAAATAAATAAAAGAGAGGAATCTTACTATATACATTTTAACTTGATTGCACATCAGAAGTGTGAATCCATGGGACCAAAGTAACATGTTAGTGATAAATTATATTATGCTGTCATTGGTAATCTTTTTTTCTTCTTCTTCCTCCTTTAAACTGCTATTATTGTGTTTCCGCTAATTTTAAGGAAGGAGGAGGACAAAATTGAATTTATTCAGATGGTTTGTCTTTGACTACACATCTCAGATTCATGGGGAGGGGGGAGAAGAAGGGAAAAAAAGTAGCTAAGAATGATCTTTCACTCAAGTTAAAATGATCATGTTCAGGTCATTTATTAGGTGTCAAAGCATGAATCCATCTGTTCTCTTCGACCCCAACCATGGGAAGATATTAAGGCAGACTGGGTTCTTTAGCGTTGTTTAGGCAACCAGCCTAAGAGAAGGAAAAATTCAAACCAGCTTTCTACTAAGAAATTGACCTTGAACCATATCATGCCTATAGTGGAGAGGTTGAGTATATACAGACAAAAATTTAACCAATTTTAAAATAATTAGTAATTTTGATAAAAGTCAACATTCTATTCTTATCAATGATTAGTGATAAAGTATTAGTTATTTTACTTGATAAGTAAAAACACACAAAGTTATCTACTTTTAAAGTTTCTTCAGTTTTTAAATAAAACTAACTAGGTTACATTATTTTGTTTAAAATGTATATTGACCTTCATGGTTACCTAATGCCAAAAACACCCTCGTAGAAGAACAGCAGTGATACTATTTTAAGAGAGGGGGGGTATATCTTTCCCAAAGGGTATTGATCTTAAAGTTGAGGAAATAGCGCAACTGGAGTTCAAACTCATTAACTTTGGGGCTGCGGTCCAGGACTTTAGCCACAATGCCAGCGGAACTTACCAATAACAACCAAAATCTCATTTGCTAAACAAAAGTTGAATTGATACTTAAGCATAAGGTATGTTACTTAATTCAGAGAAAATATGAAGGTCATTCACTAAAGTGAAATTTGCCTAAGGAGTTGGCAATAGGAAGTACTATTTACAATTGCGCTTTATTCAAGGAAATCAATAATGATGGGTCCTTTTATGTCCCAGAAGACTGTCAGCTTCACCTTTATTGAATACTGCACCAAGAACTTTTTCTTTACCAGAGAGTGTGTTTTCATTCCATGGTCAGTCTTTTTATCTCTGACTCATAATGGCAATTCCACATTTAGCTCATTTGTAAACATTTGAATAACCTCAAAACATTTTTGTGAGATTAAAATTATGTTTGCTCTAAACCAATACTAAACAATACAGACTTTACATTTATTGGAAGTGGGGGAAAATTCTCATTTATTGAATGACCTTTGTATTTTATAGGGAAAATATTGCAATTGAGAAAATTTCTGTTCAGTTGAGAATATATCTTTCATAAATTTACAGATTAACTGATTGTTAAGTAAGGTAGAGATGATTGGGGGGGGGGGAGAGAGAGAGAGAGAGAGGTCCCCCTTAAATCAATATGCTTTAAATCAAACAACCCTGATATTATTACCAGTCATTTTCACCCGCAAGACAAACAGCACTTGACCATTTTCTGGAGTCCAGCTACAAATCCATTAAAATTAGTTAATATAAAATTGGAAAAACAAAATTTTAGAATCAAAATATTTGCTTTAATTTCTGATATATGATCTTATGACCAATCTTAAGAAAGTTTAAAGACATAAGGAGTGGAGGGTGAATTCACAGATGATTCTCTAAGACGAGTTGCAGAGAGAGAGAGAGAGAATTGAATGCTAACAGACTCAGAATTTTAACTTTGCTTGTTGATTCCTTTTTTTAAAGTGATAACTGATAGGTTGCCTTTATTTGTTTGATGGCACATCAACTCTGTATGGGTTATTTAATGCTGAAACTTGATTCATTCTTAATGTTGGATTTTAATAACTATATTTTTGAAATCCTATTACAATTAAAAAAATACACAAAAACTTTCAGTTTGGTTGCACATGGTTATCTAGTATCAAGTATTCCAACGTAATAGAAATAAGTTGCACTGGTATATAGTTTTAAGTGTTCCTACTACCATTCCAGAATGAACAGACTTAATGGTAACAAAGGGGGTGACCCCAGACTCTTAAGAATTGGAGCCTCACCACTGGATGCAATGGTGTGTCATAAGGACCCTTTCTCCTTTTTTTTTTTTTAAAGGATGGCAAATACTGTTTGTATATTCTAAAACAACAAGGCAAGATAGCCAACAATCCACCCACACATCCATTAAAGTCAAACTTAATTATTTTCTAATATATGGTCACTTAAAATGTCAATTTTAAACAGTAATTGTGGGTTGAAATGAAATATTAAGACTTAGGGGATTTGGATTGCAGTTGGAGAGAAGAGAGAAAAGAAAAATTAATACATTTTTATAGTGACAGAGGAAATAGCTGAAAGAAATTATTACCATCTGTTCAATGTATTATTATTTATATTTGAAGCATTAAATGCACACTTCAACTGCAAGCAGC